>JAPFRF010000001.1:197004881-197267381 GCA_029282475.1 Phrynocephalus forsythii | reverse complement strand
GGCAGGCCTGATCTACATAGACACATCTATAAAATTATTCAGCACAAAAGGGGTAAACGCCACAAGGATAACCTGAAAATCTTTCCAATGTTTAATTTTCTAACGCCTTTCTCTCCTTAAAATGGACTGGATGGACCTTCCATGAGAAGATGTTTTTAAGTAGAAGATACTCATCTGGCAGCCCTTCAAACAGAGGACTGATCTTAGTAAAATATGATACACAGCCTTTCTTCTTCTGTTCATTTTTCTTTTTTCTTTTTAACACAATGGCTGCCGTCCTATAATAAGTCACATTAGAGTCTGGCCATTACATTGATATGGATTTGGTCAGTGAGCTCCTCTGTAAATTCCATTGATTTGAATGGGTCTTCTTCTAGTTGCAGATTATGGCTCTAAAATAAGTCACAATTAGAGTTGGCCCATTTGATTCAGTGGAGTTGACTCACTAAATCCGTGCTGATTCAATTGTGTGTTCTAGTACAATTTATTGTACTAAGTGACAGGATTTTGGCCAGAAAACAGATGTGTTCATTTGTGTGACCCAAGGAATCAGGATGCGAGTATACACTTCCCTACAACTCATGTGTGAGTTTGAGCAAAATTATTCTTCACCCCTTGCAGGAAGTTGAGGTATTTTGTGCCACTCTTGTTAAGAAAGATGAAGATCCTGGCCACAGAGTCTGGCAAAACATCAGGAAGAAAAACTTCCAGAACTTATATATATTGCAATTGGTGTAAAATTGTGCAAATTGCATAAATGATTTAAATACCAAATATGTCTTCCTCCCCAAGACAAAGAGATATTAATTTCATCCAGAGAGACTTTGTTTGAATAGCAGAGATCTCAATTGGGATAAGAATATTGATCTTTATTTATTTATATTTATTATTTATTTATTATGCGATTTCTATCCCACCCATCTTCCCGCAGGAACTCTGGGCGGCTAACAATGGGCCGATCAATTCGGCCAAACAACAGATAACATGAACATACAACACAACAATTTAAAACAAAATGTGCACCCTTGGCGTAAACATGAAATTACACAAGCTTAGATGGATGGTGGGGAAAAAAGGTGAAGAATGGATCCTTGCAAGGGTTAAAAAAAAGCCTCACTGTGATGCCTCAGGACGTCAAGACAGTCTTACTCAGCAGAATGAAGAATTTAGTGTGCCCATGGAGGTCACTGGCATACGACTATTATTTCATCATCCCCCATGCCCCAAAGGTTGTGTCTTTCTTAATCATGTGGAATAGAAATAGCACATATCCAAATAGCAATCATTGCTAGACACATTGTTTAGTATATCATAACACATAAAGTGGCAGCCACCCTGAGCCATCTGATGAAATCAGGTGTTCCTCTGTAGGTACAACCCTAAGCAGCATGAACAAATATTTTAAAGAAAGATGAAACACCACCAACAAGGCATGAAACTTTACATCAGGAGTAGGGATGGGCATTTCATTTCTGAACCAGTAGGTTATGAAACAACCATGTGAGCCCAGATGGTCCTCGGAACCATACATGTGGAGCCAATTGCTTTACCTTTCTCTGTCTCGTGCAGGGTTAAAATCCAACGGGGAAGCATGCTGCGATGTCATCTGTGATGCTGGCCAATCAAGAGCTGTGCAGGGACAGGCACCATCCCGCCTCCTTCTCTGATGGGCCAGCAGTACCAGGCTGGAATGATGTGGCAGCCTGCTTCCTCGTTGGATTTTAACCCTGTGTGAGACAGAGAAAGGTAAAGCAATTGGATCTGCGTGGATCATCTGGGCTCACATAGTTCGTTTCGTAACCTACTGGTTCCGAAACGAAATGCCCATTCCTAATCAGGAGCCTTGTGGCACAGTGGTTAAACTGCTGAGGTGGAGCCAAAACTGTGCTCACAACCTGGGGTTCAATCCCAGGTAGATGGCTCAAGGTTCACTCAGCTGTCCATCTTTCTGAGGTCTATAAAATGAATGCCCACCCTACTAGCGTGGGGTGGCAATATGTTGGAGTCTCTATTTGCCTTACAGGGCCATTGTATAGAGGTTTTAAGTAAAAAAATATGAATTGACAAATTGATTCATCAGAAAAAATATAAAAAATGTGATTTGTGATTTGCCAATTGATGCATGATGAATCAGCCCCGATGAATCATGATGACAAATCACAATGTTTAAAATGTACCCTTTTCTAGTAATTATCACATATTTATTCTATTAAAGTCTATTAGCAACGTTTTTGTGAATTTTCTAGTAGCCTAAAGGTATCACCTGTTCCACTTTTGTATTTGTTTTTTGTGATGCTACACGGCTCCTCAACTTGTTTTGCTTCTATTAAAGTCAGTGTCTCATATCACTCCACTCTTTGTTCAGGAGGGCAGAGAGTGTGTGACTGGCCCTGTGCCACTCAGTACTTTGAATGGCCAAGTGGGTATTTGAACCCAAGTCTCCAGAGTGCCATAAGCGACATGCTAACTGCTTCACCATATTGGCATCCCTTCAGCTTGAGACAGAACATTGCTGCTTATATCACAGAGATGCTCTGGGACAGTCTTTTTTGTCCATTTTGCCTGCTGCTACCTGACAGCTCCTCTGAGGTGTTTGTAATTACAGGGCTTCTGTTTGTGTTTTCTTGGCACCGTGGGCCAAGGGGAAGCCTTATCTTCTCCAGATAGTACTGCATGTTGTCTCTCCACCTCTGCTTTTAATTTCCTGAAATGAATACAAGATGGGTTATTTTCTATTCCTCTATGACATATAAGCTCCACCGCCATCAAATACAACCATCAGCGCCTCCTTCTGTTATGGAAATGGAGTGGGTCTTTTGTCTGCCAGCCAGTGGTGCGCAAATAAGAACATAACCCCCCCCCCACACACACATACACAAGAAATAGAGTCTCTATCCTTTCCTTGGGTGTATGCTAAGGAATGTGCTTTGCCGGGATTCAGAAGAGGATGTGTTAGCCAAAAACATCTATTCTCTCCTTAGAATTTTGGCATTCCCCTCAAACCTACCCATAAATGACAATTCCAAAGATAAAGCAAAGCAAAATGTTCTGCTTATATATCTCCACATAAGATTTCAAGCACTCTGGATGGATGATACTGTAGTTTTTGATTATGCAGGTCACATGTCCCATGATTAGAGATGGGCACGAATAAAAAAAATGGCGTTTCATTTGTTGTTTAGGGGGTCTGTTTCGGTTTGTTTTCATTTTTCGTGATTTTTTGCAAAAAATCATTTTCATTTTCGTTCGTTTGTTATCATTTCGTTACCATTTATTTCAATTTTTTGTGATTTTTTTTAGCATTTAAAGCAGTTCACTTGTATTGCCGTAACGAAAACGAAACGCACGACAAAATTTCCGGTGTTTCTGTTCGTTTCGTTTCATTTTAGAGACAAAATTCGTTTGCCATTTCGTTGCGTAACAAAATGAAAAAATGAAAACAGAAACGAAAAATTGATTGTTTCGTGCCCATCTCTACCCATGATTCCTGGGGATAAAAGCCTTATTTTATTGGCCAGGATTTCTGGGAGTTGTAGTCCAAGAACATCTGGGAGAACCAACACTGGGAATCATCAATGTAGTGAAACGAGTGGTATAAATTTCATTATTATACTCAAATATGAAAAATCAGCTTATTGTCCTAGAGGTGCTTATCAACCAAACTATGAAGTGCTTCCGATTGATATCTGGGCACTTTCATGTTAATTCTCAAGCCGTCATGCATTGCTAATAATTCGTCAAATTAGTCCTCATGCCTCAAAACCTAACCAAGAGCCTGGGGTGGGGGGAGGACTGGGAGATACCAAATGAAACCCTAAACTATAAATTGAATTAACACAGCTTAAACCACTTTAATTTATTTCCTTTTTACAAAGGCCACCTTTCCATATAAATTACTTCAGAAATGCCTAAGAAGCACAAACTGGGCCTTCCGTGTTAGAACTAAATGCAAAGATGTTCCAGATGGTAATGGAATCATGCCACAGCACAGGCGGGGAGGTGATCAAAGTGGTAGCATAAATGGCAAGGTCACCTTGAATTGAAGACTGCTGTTTTGTGCATTAAAGGCCTTTCTTCCAGACATTCGGCACGATCCTTAATAGCTGAAAATGGCAGCTGAGGTTCAGGAAAGGAAAATAAAAGGTAAATCTATCCGTGCGGTTATGTTCTGCTAGAGCTGGGGGATGTTAGAAGGCCAGGCTTTCCCTGCCTGCTCATATTGCTTCCTTCACACTACCACGAGTGGACAGGTTCAGAGTGAATTCAGCCATGCAAATGAGGTCAAGTGTGCGCTATTAGCAGGCTAAGACTGAACATCCCAGGCGCATGGAGGTGAAGGTTTCCTCACTACGGTGGAAATAGTTTTCCCTTAGATACCTTCCAGTGGCCAGGAGCCCTTTCCCAGACAGTTAAATGTTAGGTGGGGCATTCGGCTGTAATTTTTTCTGGGCTACAGATCCCAGAATCTTCTGAGGCATCATGGCTGCTTGGTTGTTGTTGTTGTTGTTGTTGTTGTTGTTGTTGTTGCTGCTGCTGCTGCTGCTGCTGCTGCTGCTGCTGCTGTTGGCTAAATGGAGAGAGAGATGAAACGCGTCGTGCCCCAGGGATCTGTCCTGGGACCGGTGCTTTTCAATCTGTTCATAAACGACCTGGAGACAGGGATAAGCCATGAGGTGGCCAAGTTTGCAGATGACACGAAACTTTTCCGGGTGCTAAAAACCAGAGAAGATTGAGAAGAGCTCCAGAAGGATCTCTCCAAACTGGTGGGATGGCCTGTGAAATGGCAAATGCGTTTCAATGTAGCGAAATGTAAAGTTATCTATCAACTCATGGGCTCTTAGCTATCCGTGACGAATCAGAAAAGAGATCTTGGTGTGTTTGTGGACATCTCCATGAAGGTGTCTACCTAGTGTGTGGCAGCAGTGAAGAAGGCCAATTCCATGCTAGGGAATAGGGATTATCAAAAGGAGATTGAAAATAAAACAGCCAACATTATAATGCCATTGTACAAGACGATAGTAAGTCCGTACCTGGAGTATTGTACACAGTTCTGGTCACCGCATCTCAAAATAGATATAGTGGAACTGGAAAAGGTGCAGAAGAGAGCGACTAGAATGATTACTGGGCTGGGGCACCTCCCTTATGAGGAAAGGCTAAAACATTTGGAGGTCTTTAGTCTGGAAAAAAGGTGCCTGAGGGGGGATATGATTGAGACATATAAAATAATGCAGGGCATGAGTAAAGTGGATAGATGGACGCTCTTCTCCTTCTCACAAAATACCAGAACTAGGGGACATACACTCAAATTGAGGGTTTGGGAGAGTGAGAACAGACAACAGAATTTTTTTTTACCCAGCGTGTTGTTAGCCGGTGGAATTCCCTGCCACATGATGTGGTGATGGCATCTAGCCTGGATGCCTTCAAAAGGGGATTGGACAGATTCCTGGAGGAGAAGTCCATCACAGGTTACAAACCATGATGGAGATGTGTAGTCTCCATGCTTAAAACCAGGGTACTTCAAGGGCCAGATGCAGGGGAGTGGTAGCAGGAGACAGAGATCTAGTCTCATGCGCTCCCAGAGGCATTTGGTGGGGCCACTGTGAGATACAGGAAGCTGGACTAGATCCAGCATGGCTCTTCTTATGTTCTTATGTTCTTATGTTTAGGCTCTCTTGATGAGATGCCCCCATAAAAACAAAGTTCATGAACTATGAGTTGCCTCTGCTCCAGATGAGAATGAGGACAACACTTTTGCTTTCCCCAAGGTCTTTGTAATCTGCATAAGTTGCCTCTGCACAAAATTAGTGTCTTCTCTCTTTGCAATGTTAAACATACACACACAGCACGTTCACAGCAACAGGCTGGTTGTAGAGATGGACATGAACCACAGTTCAGCCGTGCACAGCCTACATAGGTGTCCAAGAACATCACGGACTTCTCTCTTCCAGGCATGTTTCCCTTCTCCACATTTTCCGTGCTACTGCCCACTTACCAAGTGTACCTTGTGCTCCCCTCCTCTGCCTCCTCTAGTGGCTGTCCTCTCAAAAATGGCTCCCATGGAATGCCTATCTGTGTGCTGTGCCAAACTGTGGTTCATGCCCATCTCCAGGTGGTTGTTAAAGAAAAAGATGCAAGCACCCTATCCCATGCTTCTAATCCACAAATGCAACAAAGCTGAAGCATATTTTATACAATATACACTAATTCTTTGTACAGCTTTTTTTGTTTTGTATTTTCAAACTATTCTACTTCATTTACTTATTGGGAACTCCAAAAAATTCCCTGTGTGGGGCAGGGAGAGTAACTTGGAGCATCCTCTCACATGAAGACAAGATGAGCCTAGATTATGTAGCACACAGGGTTAGGGGCAAGCTTCAGACTAGCACAGAGGGTTAGGGGCAAGCTTCAGATACTAATGCCAGATTAATTCACAAAGCTCTGGACTTGGGTGAACAAATCTGATGGCTTCCAAATTTTCAGTTTAATTGAACCTCAAATATGAAGAAATCTGTGGATATTGGCAATTCCTATCAAAGCTCAATTGAAATTAAATGTTCACCCAAATTCAGATATCATATTTCCATTAATTCCCATGATCTCTCTCATTCCTGATGCACAGATCTGCCCCTTTACCCCAGATAAGTTCGGATTTATGGATGCAAAGCATGCCTCTCTACAAAGCTTTGGCAACCTTCATAATTAGGCAGGAAACAATGGTGTTGTACACTATAGCTGGCTGCACTGAAGTTTGTCACTTGAAATACCTTGGCGAATAAGGGTATCTCAGTACAATAAGACTGGATAGTTCAGTGATTTAGGTATCTGGCCTCAGAGCCGCAGGCTGAATTTGGTTCTCCAGTGGGCCTCCTTGACAGGGCCTGGTCTTGATTATCCATAGGGTCCCCTCTGTGGTTGACTACTTTCTGATTTCTCTCTCTCTCTCTCTCTCTCTCTTTCTCTCTAAAGGCAAAATGATCAGCACTAGAGATGGGCACAAAATGAACTTTTAGTTCGTTTTGTTATTCGTTATTCATTTTGTTGCATAAGTAAACGGATAACAAAGCCCAGAATGTATTTATAACGAAACAAAACGAAACGAAAAAAAATGGTTCAGTTAGGTTCATTTCATTAATGGGGGGGCGGAGATGTCTCCTACCTGGTGCTGGTCCGGAGGTCCTTCAGGGACGGCGACCAGGGGGGGGAAAGCCGATGGCCACACTACAACTGCAGCGCGGCCACATGGTCGGCAGTAAAAACAACAACAATAAAAATAAAATAAAAATATAAAATCTTAAAAATAAATACACTAATACCTCGGATAAAGAATACCCCAGATAATGAATTTTTCGGATAACAAATGGACATTTCCAGCCCCCCCCTCAGCCCCCAGCCCTCAGCCCTAGCCAGGGGCACTTTCCCTGAATAAGTGGAGCCACCCCCTTAGCTCAGCATTCCAGGAGATTCTTGACTCACCGGCTCCTGTTTCCCAGTGGTGGCAGAGATGGCAGAAGTGGGAGCCGAGGGGAATGGCGGGAGGAAGGGGTGAAGCCATACAGCTTTGCCCACTGGCTGGGTGACAAGCGGTGGCAAGACTGGGTGGTTGTGGCCGGGAGGGAATGGGGGTGGGAGAGGGAAGCCACATGGCTTTGCCTGCCATCTGAGCAATGAGCGGTGGTGATGAAGGAAGGTTGGGGCCGGGGGGATGGGAGGAGGAAGCGGGAAGCTGCGGCTTTGCCCGCCACCCGGGTGACGAGCGGAGGCGAGGAAGGGAGGTTGGGGCCGGGGGGGGAATGGGGGGAAGGAAGCCGGAAGCTGTGCAGCTTTGCCCGCCACCCAGGTGCCCAGCAACAGTGGCGGTGGCAAGGCAGCAGAGGTGGGGGCCGGGGGAGAATGGGACAGAGGGCGGCCTTGGCAGGGGTGACCAAGGAGAGGGAGGAGTGTACTTTCAAAGTGCACTTTGTAAAGCGGTCTCAAAAAAAAGGCACCTTTTTGGCCTTTTTTCTGGACCTTCGGAATGGATTATAATGGTTTCCCATTCATTCCTATGGGAAACCGCATTTTGGATAACAATTTTTTTCGGATAGTGAATTGCCTCAGAGAACGAATTAAATTTGTTATCCAAGGTACCACTGTATATATAAAACCCAGCACCGCCCGGGCCCCAGGGGGCGTGTGGTCCGTGCTGAAAGAAAAACAAACAAACAAAAAAGCTGGCCGCGCTACAGAAACATAAGTTAAAATAAAATAAAATAAAATAAAATAAAGGAGCACCGACCCGGGCCCAGGGGTGGCTGCGATGGTGCTCTAAAATTAATAAAAAAATAAAAAAATAGAAGTGTCCACCTGGCCATAGGAGCCGTGCAGTGGGCGCTTAAAAAAAAAAAAGAGGCGCTGGCCCCATGCCAGCGCCTCAAAAACCCCCTGTCACCAGGGCCAGGATCCACCGCCGCCAGCTTGGAGGAGCCACTGCCGTCGCCGCCAGTGAGAACCCAAACCCAAACCGGTTCGGGTTCGTATGAATGTTTCACCTTTTCACCAGCAGGGCATTACCAAAACAACTTGTACTTTCTGTGGGGAAGGTGGGGAAGCCCGTGCGTTAGATTTTTTAAATTTTGTTCGAAATATATGCCCTCTATATGGGATTTCCGATGAAAAGTCTCAGGAAACTTCAACGGGTCCAAAATTCAGCAGCCAGATTGCTGACTGGGGCAGGTTACAGAGATCAAATTGCAGAGATCAAATTAAAGCAGTGCCACTGGCTGCCAATCAGCTATTGGGCACAATTCAAAGTGCTGACCTTAACCTACATAGCACTCAATGGCCTGTGTCCAAGCTAGCTCAAACATCGAATCTCGCAGTATGAACCAGCTTGGGTGCTAAGGCCGTCAGGAGAGGCCTTTCTCTCCATCCCGCCACCCTCACAGGTTTGTCTTGTGGGAACACAACTTGGTTGTGGCACCCAGACTCTGGAACTCCCTCCCACTGGAGGCCAGGACTGACCCTTCTCTGCTGTCTTTCCAGAAACAGGCAAATACCTTTCTCTTCAGGCAAGCTTTCCCTGAATGATGAACTACCTACTGTGTTTTTATATGAATCTGCCATTCATGGCTACACAGACTTTATAACCACTTATATCTTTGTGTTTATATATCTCCATTTGTGATTGCATTGACAATATGTCATCAATTGTTAGTTTTAATGTTGCCTTCTAATGCTGTAACATACCCCTCAATTCCCTGTATCTCCTAAGTGTAATGGACTCTATATTTCTCTCCTTACTTTAAGCCGCCTTGGATCCTTTTTCAAGAAGGAAGGCAGGGTATAATAATAATAATAATAATAATAATAATAATAATAATAATAATAATAATAATAATAATAATAATAATAATAATAATACCCCAGATATTGTGATTGTGGGGAAGAAAAAAGTATTGATCATTGATATTGCTATACCAGGTGATAGTACAGTTATCGAGAAACAACTTGAAAAAATTACCCAATATCAGAATCTGAAAACTGAATTTAAGAGACTGGAATAAACAGGTACAAGTGGTCCCAGTGGTTATCGGCACGCTGGGTGCGGTGCCTAAAGAGCTAAGCAAGTATTTAGAAGAAATTGGAGTTGACAAAGTCACCATCATTCAGCTGCAGAAAGCCACCTTACTGGGATCTGCTGGCATAATTTGCCAATACATCACGTAGTCCTAAACGCTCGGGAAGCGTTCGACTAGTGATTGGTAATACAAAATCCAACGTAGTTATCTTGTCTGTTGTGTGACAATTTGATAATAATAATAATCCCTGTGAAGAGAAAACCGTGGATATGATTTGATTTCTTTTGCCAGAATGAAATAAACAAAGATTTACATCCCAACTGCCAGCCACCATAGAGTTCCTCGCAATCACTTAACCAAGAAGAGAGCTTCCTTGGATATTTTTGTTGTCTTCCTTTCTCACATGCTAGATGGGTGCCAAAAACTTGTAGCGAAGCGGCTCCATCCAAGATACAGGATACCTTGGCAGCTAGCAAATCCAAAAATGTTTACCCACCACCCCACATTTTTAAATATCAGCCTTAACATAAGAACATAAGAAGAGCCATGCTGGATCAGGCCAAAGGCCCATCTAGTCCAGCTTCCTGTATCTCACAGTGGCCCCCACCAAATGCCCCTGGGAGCTCACAAGACTAGATATCTGTCTCCTGATACCACTCCCCTGCATCTGGCCCTTGAAGTACCCTGGTTTTAAGCCTGGAGATTACACATCTCCATCATGGCTTGTAACCTGTGATGGACTTTTCCTCCAGGAATCTGTCCAATCCCCTTTTGAAGGCATCCAGGCCAGATGCCATCACCACATCCTGTGGCAGGGAGTTCCACAGACCAACAACATGCTGGGTGAAAAAATATTTTCTTTTGCCTGTTCTCACTAACACACACACACACACACACACACACACACACACACACACACACACACACACACACACACACACACACACACACACACACAGAGCACACATTGCCCCTCCCTTTCCATCCATGGTCCTTCCCCCTCTTTGCTTGGGCCTAACCCTAACCCTAACCCTAACCCAAACCCTCAATTTGAGTTTATGTCCCCTAGTTTTGGTATTTTGTGAGAGGGAGAAGAGTGTCTCTCTATCCACTTGACTAATGCCCTGCATTATTTTGTACATCTCAATCATATCCACTAGAGATGGGCACGAAACGAACATTTTTTCGTTTCCGGTTTCGTTTTTTCATTTCATTACGTAATGAAATGACAAACGAATTTTGTCTCTCAAATGAAATGAAACGAACAGAAACACTGGAAATTTTGTTGTGCATTTCGTTTCCGTTACTGCAACATGAGTGAATTGCTTAAAATGCTAAAAAAGTCACAAAAAATTGAAATTAATGGTAACGAAATGCTAACGAAACAAACGAAAATGAAAACAAATTTTTTGCAAAAATTCGTGAAAAATGGAAACGAACCGAAACAGACCCTCCAAACGACAAACGACAAACGAAATGCCATTTTTTTGATTCGTGACCATCTCTAATATCCACAGCTAATGACATTTGTACTGTGCCTTCTACCCATATGTGGGGAACATGGCTTTTTTTAAAAAAAGTAGTACAGTTGTCGCTATCCCACAGTTCTTATCAAGTTCCCACTTGCTGGTTGTGGGATTCTTGTAGATGGGAGAGAGAGAGACGCGGGGGGGGGGGGAAGCAATATATTTTGTGTCTGGCTGCCTCTGCGTAGATAGGTATCTAGACTGTAACTCATCTTGTTTTCTGCCTGTTTCTAAGGCTTCCCATGTCCCACTGCTCAGATTTTTGCAGCTGATAATTGGCTTTGGCTTTTTAGGGCTCCATCTGAAAGAGCAGGTTCTATATACATGCACCACTCTTCAGAAGGCAGTTATCGATGTCAAATTGTTGAGAAATCTTCCCTGAAACACATTTCATCGAGCTGGAGGAACGAAAATTGGTATTTGAATTGCTCACCGCTCCCGCAGGGTATGTGGGACATAGGATATGGCAGTGATGGCAAACCTTTTAGAGACCGAGTGCCCAAAGTGTGATTCAAAACCCACTAATTTTTTTGCCAAGTGCCAATACAGCAATTTAACCCGAATACAGGTGGCTGTGAAGGGGCGATGTCGGGTGCCCACAGAAAGGGCTCCGAGTGCCACCTTTGGCACCCGTGCCATAGGTTCGCCAACACTGGGGTATGGGCTTTATGAGGTACAGTGTAAGAAAGAAAGCAGGCACACTATCCACAGTTGTTGAAACAAAGTATGTTTAAGGTGAACTCTATGTATTCCCCAAGTTCACACAGATTTTTTAATGCGTCACGGGCCACGGCATTGTGGGTGCTGCAAGGAAAAAAAGGACACAAAATCACCTGGAAATTGAGACATGGCAACTGGAGTTCTTTTCTTTTGATCAATCTCAAAAGAAAAGAAGTCCAGTTGCCATGACTCATTTTCCAGGATAGCCTCACCTGGATGACTGAGAATCTTCACAGACATAAGGACGCAAAGTATTTCTCAAAATCCCCATGAGAGAGATTTGATAGTTGCCAAGGTAATTAGACTTTCTTTCCTGCTGTTCCATAATAACAAACTACGATATGTTTTCATCCGTTTTTGTACTTTCCACCGTACTCGGACTAACTCCAAAAGAGAGCTGTTGGCTAGAATGTGAGGAGTTCTCTCTCAACTTATTTTTTTATTGTACATATAAGGTACATGGACATGCAGAGCACTATGCTAAGAAAGCGATCAGTAGTAGGGATTTCAATTAAAAGCACCCCATTCCCTTCTCACTCAGTTGTCCCTTCTCATTCCTGTCTGGAAGTTGAGTCATGGCAACTGGACTTCTTTTTCTTAAGATAAAGAAACGTTTCGCTGCTCATCCAAACAGCTTCATCAGTCTGACGAAGCTGTTTGGATGAGCAGTGAAGAGAGAAGTCCAGTTGACATGACTCAACGTTCAGATAAACTTCCCCTGGATGATGAAGAATCTTCACAGACATCTCGTGCCTGGTTTCCGACCCCTCACTCACTGGCTCGTCCCCTCCGTCACTTGCCCACCCATCACCCCCTGGTTGCCCCTCCCTTATTCGCTCTCCTCCTTGCCTCTTCATCACTCCTTCACCCAAATGCTTGCCTCCTCCCTTGCTCACCCCGCCACCTGCCTGATCATGCACTCACCTGCACATCCCTTTGGGCACCTCTTCTTGTACCCTCTCATCCCTACCCCTTTCCTCCTGTTCCGGCAACCCTTCTGATCAGAGACCAAGACAGCGGTGGTGGTGGTAGCAGCAGTGGTAGCAGAACTATAGCATGCATCCAAAAGAACCCTGATCCTTCTGCTGGTTTATTCTACCCATGGAAACAGGCTCACATATAAACTACTCCAGTATGATGATATATACCCTGTTTCCCTGAAAACAAGACCTACCCCCAAAATAAACCCTAGCAGGATTTTTATGCATTTGTTAAATATAAGCCCTACCCCGATAATAAGACCTAGTGATGGGCATGGCTGCTCCTGCACGCACGCACACACACACACACACAGAGCGCACATTGCCCCTCCCTTTCCATCCACGGTCCTTCCCCCTCTTTGCTTGGGCCACCAAAATTACCGTACTTCGTACCATGTTTGCTTGCATTTCCTGTCTTCCCGAAAATAAGACTAACTCCAAAAATAAGCCCTAGTGTATCTTCTTGGGAAAAAATAAATATAATACAGTGTCTTATTTTTGGGGAAACACGGTAGCTGGATTTATTAATAACTGGCCAAACAAATAATTGTTTTCTAAATGTTCTGAATTAGCTATGCCAAAGTCTTTTAAAAATGTTTATGAAGAACAAAGGCGCTTCTATATTCTGCCATGTGCAGCGTGCATGATCGCACCTATTTATAGTTGCTAATTTCCTTTTCATTACAATTGACTTGCACCGAACACAGCTTGATAAAGATAGGGTTGTTGAATTGCTTTTTTTAAAAAAAGTAGTAAATGAAAACTAATTACACAGTGTACATTTAATTTGTATTCCCAAAGGTTCTTGATGGCAATAAAACACATTGTTTTCGATTAACATTACTCAGCAGCATCAGATGAATTATTATCTGACACAGATGACCTTCTTAAAAAGCAGCAGGAGAAACACAGGGTAAATAGAAAAGACAGCGGCAAAGCTAAAATAAATGGAAAGGTGTCTTTGAAAAGTGGCATTGCCACAAAATCCAGTACAGTTTAAGGGACAGAGAAGCAGGGGTACATTTTGAAGTGTACAAGCTTATGAGAGCATGTTTACATTTGAGCCCCCTTTGTAGCACTGGACAGCATAATACCTGTTTTATTAGGATCGTGAGAGGAACCCTAATACCCTGCAGTCCCATGAGCCCAGGGGTCCTGTACTAAGTGCATTTCAGCTCAGTGGTGCTTACTTCTGGCTTGGTAGGTCCAATTTGCAACACACGTGGAGCTTTCAGAAATCCTCTTCTTTGTTGTTGTTGTTCAGTCGTTCAGTCGTGTCCGACTCTTCGTGACCTCATGGACCAGAGCTCACCAGGCCTTCCTGTCTTCCACTGCCTCCTGGAGTTTTGTCAAATCCATATTGGTTGCATCGATGACACCGTCCACCCATCTCATTCTCTACCGTCCTCTTTTCCTTTTGCCTTCAATCTTTCCCAACATCAGGGACTTTTCCAAGGAGTCCTCTCTCCTCATGAGGTGGCCAAAGTACTGGAGCCTCAGCTTCAAAATCTGTCCTTCGAGTGAATATTCGGGGTTGATTTCTTTCAGGATGGATAGGTTTGATCTCCTTGCAATCCAGGGGACTCTCAAGACTCTCCTCCAGCACCACAGCTCAAAAGCATCAATTCTGTGGCAATCAGCCTTCTTTATAGTCCAGCTTTCACTTCCATACATCACTACTGGAAAAACCACAGCTTTGACTATCCTGACCTTAGTTGGCAAAGTGACGTCTCTGCTCTTTAGGATGCTATCTAGGTTTGCCATTGCTTTCCTCCCAAGAAGTAGGCGTCTTTTAATTTCGTTGCTGCAGTCACCATCTGCAGTGATCAAGGAGCCCAAGAAAATAAACTCTGTCATTGCCTCCATTTCTTCCCCTTCTATTTGCCAGGAGGTGATGGGACTGGTGGCCATGATCTTAGTTTTTTTGATGTTGAGCTTCGGCCCATTTTTTCACTCTCCTCTTTCACCCTCATTAAGAGGTTCTTTAATTCCTCCTTACTTTCTGCTATCAGAGTAGTATAATCTGCGTATCTGAGGTTGTTGATATTTCTTCCGGCAATCTTAATTCCGGCTTGTGATTCATCTAGACCTGCCTTTCGCATGATGTACTCTGCATATAAGTTAAATAGGCAAGGTGACAGTATACAGCAGGGGTCCTCAACCTAAGGCCCTGGGGCCGGATGCGCCCCCCCAGGTCCTGAATCCGGCCCCTGGGACCAATTGCAACCTCCCCACCTACTCCCTGTTTTGTGAGCAAGCAAGCTTCTGCAGCTGCTTTTGGACTGTGATCTGGCCCCCAGTGGTGTCTGGATGGTGGTCGACCGGCCCACTGTTTGAAAACTTTGAGGACCCCTGGTATACAGCCTTGTCGTACTCCTTTCCCAATTCTAAACCAGTCAGTTGTTCCATATCCAGTTCTGACGGTTGCTGCTTGTCCCACATATAGATTTCTTAGGAGACAGATAAGGTGGTCAGGCACTCCCATTCCTTTAAGGACTTGCCGTAGTTTGTTGTGGTCTACACAGTCAAAGGCTTTGGCATAGTCAATGAAGCAGAAGTAGATGTTTTTCTGGAACTCTCTGGCTTTCTCCATAATCTAGCACATGTTAGCCATTTGATCTCTAGTTCAAAATCCAGCTTGTACTTCTGGAAGTTCTCTTTCCACATACTGCTGAAGCCTACCTTGCAGAATTTTGAGCATAACCTTGCCAGTGTGTGAAATGAGTGCAATTGTGCAATAGTTGGAGTCTTCTTTAGTCGACAGAAATGCAAACATATTACAAAGGAAGCACATGTGGTGTGAAGCAATGAAAATAAGAGAGGTATCCGAGTGGTGTTGACCTTGTTTTCCCTTGCATTTGATTTCCTCTCATGAAAAATAATATCAGACTTGAAAACTTTGCTGTTGCCTCAAGTGTTTGGATTAGCAAACACCCTGGCAAGGGAAGCCATGTCTTCTGCATTGAAATACAGCTTTCCAGTGACATTCATAAGAACATAAGAACATAAGAACATAAGAAGAGCCATGCTGGATCAGGCCAAAGGCCCATCTAGTCCAGCTTCCTGTATCTCACAGCGGCCCTATCAGATGTGTTTGGGAGCGCATGAGACTAGATATCTGTCTCATGATACCACTCTCCTGCATCTGGTCCTTGAAGTACCCTGGTTTAAAGCCTGGAGATTACACATCTCCATCATGGTTTGTAACCTGTGATGGACTTTTCCTCCAGGAATCTGTCCAATCCCCTTTTGAAGGCAACCAGGTCAGATGCCATCACCACATCCTGTGGCAGGGAATTCCATAGACTTACAACGCGCTGGGTGAAAAAATATTTTCTTTTGTCAGTTTTTACTCTCCCAGCCCTCAATTTGAGTGTATGTCCCCTAGTTCTGGTATTTTGGGAGAGGAAGAAGAGCTTCCCTCTCTCCACTTTACTCATACCCTGCATTATTTTGTATGTCTCAATCATATCCCCCCTCAAGCGCCTTTTTTCCAGACTAAAGAGGCCCAAATGTTTTAGCCTTTCTTCATAAGGGAGGTGCCCCAGCCCAGTGTTCATTTTAGTCGCTCTCTTCTGCACCTTTTCCAGTTCCACTATGTCTTTCTTGAGATGCGGTGACCAGAATTGTACACAATACTCCAGGTGGGGCCTTACTATTGCTTTGTATAATGGCATTATAATGTTGGCTGTTTTATTTTCAATCCCCTTTTTGATAATCCCTAGCATGGAATTGGCCTTCTTCACCGCTGCCGCACATTGGGGAGACACCTTCATGGAGCTGTCCACCAACACACCAAGATCTCTTTCCTGATCCATCACGGATAACTCAGAGCCCATGAGTTGATAGATGAAGTTTGGATTTTTTGCCCCAATATGCATTACTTTACATTTGGTTGCATTAAAACGCATTTGCCATTTGTCAGCCCATTCCCCCAGTTTGGAGAGATCCTTCTGGAGCTCTTCACAATCTTCTCTGGTTTTTACTACACGGAAAAGTTTTGTGTCATCTGCAAACTTGGCCACCTCACTGTTTATCCCTGTCTCCAGGTCATTTATGAACAGATTGAAAAGCACCGGTCCCAGGACCGAGCCCTGGGGCACACCGCTTTTCACTTCTCTCCAATGTGAAAATTTCCCATTGACACCTACTCTTTGTTTCCGGGATCTCAACCAGTTCTCAATCCATAAGAGGACCTGCCCTCTTATCCCCTGACTGTGCAATTTTCTCAGCAGCCTTTGGTGAGGGACTGTGTCAAAAGCCTTTTGAAAATCCAGATAGGGCCTTCTTGGCAGCTGCTTCCAAGTTATGGAATGCCCTCCCTATTGAGATCCGCCTGGCGCCAACACTGATTACATTTCGGCGCCAGGTAAAAACCTTCCTGTTCCAGAAGGTTTTTAATTGATACAATATAGATTGTGGGTCCGCTGATGACAATTTTAGGATGATGATTTTAAAGAAGGTTTTTATTACTGTTTGATGATTTATTGATATTTTATTTATAACTATTTTAAATTGTTTTAATTCTTTGATTGTAAGCTGCCCAGAGACCTTTGGGTAGTGGGCGGCATATAAGTTGAATAAATAAATAAATAAATAAATAAATACATAAATCAACCGGTTCACCCAAATCCACGTGCCTGTTGACCTTTTCAAAAAATTCTAAGAGGTTTGTCAGACAAGATTTACCCTTACAGAAGCCATGCTGATTTTCTCTCAGCAAGGTTTGTTCTTTTATGTGTTTTAAGATTTTCTCTTGGATGAGGCTTTCCACCATCTTCCCTGGGACAGATGTAAGGCTAACCGGCCTGTAGTTTCCTGGGTCCCCCCTCCTTCCTTTTTTAAAAATTGGTGTGACATCTGCTATCTTCCAGTCCTCCGGCACTGTGGCCGTTTTAAGAGACAAGTTGCATATAACCGTTAGGAGATCTGTAATTTCATTTCTCAGTTCCTTAATAACCCTTGGGTGGATGCCATCTGGGCCCGGTGACTTGTTAATCCTCAATTTATCAATTAGTCCTAAAACCTCCTCTCTTTTAACCTGTATTTGATTTAATTCTTTAATTCTTCCTCTTTATCCCCCTTGCTTTGTTGTTGTTGTTGTTGTTGTTTATTTATTTATTTATTTATTTATTTATTTATTTATTTATTTATTTACACACTGCCAGATCTTCCCAGACGGGGAACTCAGTGCGGTTAACAAGAAAAGTTTACTCTTAATGCTTCCCCCGCCCTGTTTCTTCTTCTTCTTCTTCTTCTTCTTCTTCTTCTTCTTCTTCTTCTTCTTCTTCTTCTTCTTCTTCTTCTTCTTCTTCTTCTTCTTCTTCTTCTTGTGTCGTTACAGTTATGACCGACTCTTCGTGACCCCATGTCCACAGAGTTTTCTTGGCAGGAGTACTGGAGTTGCTTGTCAGTTCCTACAGCACCTGGTGTTCCCTGGTGGTCGCCCATCCAAGTACTAGCCAGGCCCGACCCTGCTTAGCTTCCGAGATCAGGCAACACCCCGCAGTTAAAGAAAGAGATCCTTAACCTTGGTTGTAAGGTCAGTTTGTTGGACAATAATGAACATGCACTGGGTGCACACACAATCAATTGTAATCAGATACTTGACAAGAAATTGGAATTGAGTGGGTGGTGGGAAGCAGTGCATGCCCACAAACTAGTTGTGTACGTGGCACTTCTAAACCTTAATAGGGGTGTGTGAGAGAACAAGACATGGGACTTGCATTTTTAACACCAGGATGATAAAATGAAAAGAAAAACCTTAAGATGCCCTTTCCTTGCCTTGTGAATCCATAGCAATTGCCTTCAGTTTATGATGGAAGAAGGAAGAAAAGTAACTGTGCTATTGCTGTAAATAAATTAATATTTCAATTGTGTAATTTCAATCTAGTCACTTGGTTTAAGATGCCTTGCTGATTTTACTGTTTAATATGTTTGAGTTCACTTCTTTGTTGCTTATTTTTGTTTCATAAACTTATTTGTATTTCTGTGCTATTGCTGTAAACTAGGGAAGAAAAGTTTATTTATTTATTTACAGTAATAGTACAGTTAGTTTTATATCGGCCATCCTAGGGCTACTCTGGGTGGTTTACAACATAAAATCTCAACATAGCATTATGTGTATTTGTATAGCGGGGGGGGGGGGTTACAGGTTATATAGGTTGGGTGGCGTACTGTGATTATGCCCCTTGTTGTTGTGTGCCTGTGACTTATGGCAGCCAGCAACATAATGAACGAGGAGTCTCCAAAATGTCCTGTGATTGTCCTCAATAGCTCTGCTTAGCTCTTGCAAACTCAAGTCTGTGGCTTCCTTTACAGAGTCAGCCCATCTTGTATTTGGTTTTCCTCTTTTCCTGTTGCCTTCCTCCTTTCTCAGCATTGCTGTATTTTCCAGAAAATCCTGCCTTTTTATGCATTATATGTCTGAAGTAGGACAGCAAATGTTTTTGAGGCGAGATAGTTCAGCTAGATAGTTATTTAATCCAGGACTCATTTGTTCATCTTTCTGGCAGTCCAGATATCTGCCCACTCGGTACCTCTATGTATGTATATGAGTGTGTGAGTGCGGGGTGGGTAGGTGGGTGCGCACACATGTGCTCTCTCTCTCTCTCTCTCTCTCTCTCCCTCCCTCCCTCCCTCCCTCCCTCTCTCTCTCTCTCTCTCTCTCTCTCTCTCTCTCTCTCTCACACACACACACACACACACACACACACACACACACACACCAGGTTTGCATGTTCTTCCTTCCTTCCTTCCTTCCTTCCTTCCTTCCTTCCTTCCTTCCTTCCTTTCTTTCTTTCTTTCTTTCTTTCTTTCTTTCTTTCTTTCTTTCTTTGCACAAGTGTTGTGAATTATGGATGTCTATGAAATATAGGTCTTTGGGGCATGGTGACTCAGTGGATTAAGTCTCTGGAAATTGTCGGATGCAAAGTCGGCAGCTTGGCAGTTTGAATCCCGGGTGCCACGCAGCAGAGTGAGCTCCTGCTGATAGCCCCAGCTCCTGCCAACCTAGCAGTTCGAAAGCATGTAAATGCAAGTAGATAAATAGGTACCGCCGTAAAAAGCGGGAAGGTAAAACAGTGTTTCCTCGCAGCCATGCCGACCATGTGGTCACGGACTTGCACAACACTGGCTCTTCGGCTTGGATACGGAGATGAGTACCATCCACAGAGTCGGACACAACTAGCACGCATTTGCAGGGGGAACCTTTACCTTTACCTTTTTATGAAATATAGGTAAAATTAAAAACAATTTACAATGTTAAAATAATCTCACTGTTTTTGACCAAGAGCAGGCTACACGAAGGGTGTTAATCTCAGCCATTTGTTAGATCTCTTTTTGTACATGTAGTGGGGCATAAACTGCATTGTGTTGCATTGATTGAATTTCTTCATAGTCTCGGAAGACTGTTCGGTATCCAAGAAGAACAGTTTTCCTTGACTGATTTTCCTGCTTGACTTCCAAGTCTATTAAGTGACTTCCAGATGGTCCAAGTCACTTCTTGTCCTGGTTGGAGACACTCTTGGGCACTCATCCATTCAGCACGGTGTGTTATTTTTGTTTTTCTTAGGTTTAGCTGAGCCTCTCCTGGCTTAATATGCTTGAGATGCATATAGAAAACCTTTCATCAACTTTTCTGAGGCTGAGAAGCTCCACAGACATTCATTCAAACACTCTGCATTATTGGCATATAAGCGAGATTGGTCTTTTGCTTTTGGGGTTTGATGGTTCTTTGACTAGTTTCAGTATAGCAACTTCTTCAGTCTTCCATCATCCTTTTGGCTTGTGTTTGCTTGTCCAGCAGTTATTAAATAGTGCAAGGAGCCATTCCTTTGTCTTTTGCCCCAAATATTTGATTTGCTTGATTCAGATATCAATGAGTCTTGCGTGCAAAGTATATCCGTGTCTCTCTCCTCTGCTCCCTATCTGCCGTCTGCCCCGAAAATGGAGCCTTCCTTGCTTTTCTTTCCCGCCGCTCCCGATCTGCCACTTCTCACGGGAGTTTGAAAGTTACCCACTCCCCTGTCCAGGGATCCTCTTTTACAACCTCTACTGTCTCCTCCTTCACTCTCCCCTCTTCCACTTCCCAGCCTCCCAATGCCATTGCCTGATCTCCACTTCTCGTCTTCCCCGCCTCTGTAGTTTTACTCTCCCACTCTGCATTCCTTTCTTCAGTCCCCTTTCGCTCCCTTCCCTGCTGTCCGGGCTGAACATCCACATTCTCTTGCCTGGGTGTCTTTCTTGGAGACAAGGGCCCCTGTCCCACGTCCCTTTAAAAGCAGTTTAAATTACCAGATAACCTGTGTCTAAAAATGCCGTCCCCACGGCCACCGGGATTTTTGAAAAAAAGAAAAGAAAAAGAAAACCCGGTAATGCTCCCTTAAGCGAGGTTTCTGTGACTCACCGAAGAGGTAGGGAAATTTTTACCTTGCTTTGAAAATCCAGCTTTTAAGGAGGCAGACGCCGTGAGACCAGGCAGATGATCCGGGTTTCTTTTTCCTTCTTTTTTCATAGCACCCACCGGCTGCTACTGGGGTCGATCGGCGCTGTTTTTGTTAATTGCTTTTCACCTTTGGAGAAACAGGAAGCTCTATCTGGTCCTACAAGCATTAATTTCCCCCAGCCAAGTGGTCCGTTTTTTTCAAATGCTAGTGCCACCTGCTGGCCAAGGGGGCTGAACTGCACTTTAAAATAAAAAAACCCAGCTTTTACGTGGGAACTCTTGTCCCACATTTAAATCACGTGATGGGACGAAGAGGAAAAGCCGGACCTTCAGAAGATCAGGATCAAAACCCAGGTGTGACCACGGCCAAGGGCGCACCTTCCTTCTCACACCTTTGCTTTGGGGCAGGGCTCAAGGGCTAAAGGGCACCTGCTTCCTATCAGAACCAATATTTTCATAAATTCTCCAATCTCTGCTTATGAATTTAGATAAAACAAATAAAACAAGCCTTCTGGAGAAGATGCTGGTCAGTCTTTGTCTACAGGTCCACACAGCACTTTCTTCCCAGCTGTCTAAGGAAAAACATTTTGTCTATGACCGCGGTCATACCTGGGTTTCCTTCGTATTTAAATTTCCTGTGTATTTTTTTCGGGAGCGGTCACGTGGTTTTTAATGAGCAGTTGGTGTCCTCTCCTCTGCATAGTACCTTCCTATTCTGGGTCTGTCCTAACCTGTGTACTACACATTTTGTCCTACTTTCCGGCTCCAGTTTCCAAGGCTCCGTCTTTTAAGCCCGGTAGAAAGGGGAGAAATTGAATTTACTGCATATTTTCAGTGTCCTGTCATTGCAACAGAAGCAAACAAGTAAGCATTTTCGAGCGAAGTTTCTAAATCCATCCCCTGGCGGTGGTTTAGGAAACTTTGCTGAAACTGCTGTTCGAGGGGCGTGGTCGGCCAGGAGCATTTGCTTCTCTTCCTGATTAGCATGTGATCTTTTACTGCGTAGTTCGCCAATGGGAAACTACGCAGAAAACGCATGTATGACCACGGTCTCTGTCTGTTTATTTCTGTAATCAAAATCAGTTTGCTTCGTAGCTTTTCTAGCAAACTCCCACAACCCAGTTCATTTTCCAGGAGGAATTGGTAGAAAGGTTACAATCCATATCTAATTTTTGTTTGTGAGCTTATAACTCAACAGTGATCCAGTCCCAAACGCTTGACATTCAGCATCAGATCTACTCAGCTGTCTAACTTCTATCTATACCATTCCATAGGAGGTATTCTTCAGAACAGCCAACTGCAGAAAGTGTATAACAGAGAACTATGATCAATTTTTAACTTCCATTTTGGAGTGTTCTCATGTCTCCATTCCCAGAGGCTGCTGCACCAACTACATCCCAGATCTCTCTCTGGAAACACATGTCCAATACTGAGATTATATTTCACACTTTGAAGAAAATCCTTTTAGTGAACATATAGTACAGTACAAGCTGGGAGAAAATTGATCTTGGCATGTGCAGAAACAAAAAAGAATTTGCTGGACTGCCACTATAAAGCAAAGCAAAATGTACTGCTTACATGCTACTCTGTAGCATTTTAAACACTCTCTGGGTGGTTTGCAATGTAATGTTATGGAGGGTACATATTCCCCCCACCCTGCAAGTTGGGTACTCAATTGATTGACCTTGGAAGGATGGAAGGGTGACTCAACTTTGAGCAGACTACCTGAACCCATTGGTTGTGAGTAGAGATGGGCACGAAACAAAAAAAAATTCATTCTGTTATCCGTTATCCGTTCCATTACGCAACAGAACGAATAACAGAGCCCAGAGTAATTTAGGAACGAACCGAACAGAACCAGAACAAATGAGTTCAGTTATGTTCGGTTCATTCCTCCCTGCTGGCGATGACATCGCCAGTGGGGGAGGACTGTGAGAGCCCCGTTCTCAGCTCCGCATGCAGAGCCGGGACCGGGGCTCTCTCTAAGCCGCGGCAAGCGGAGGCGAGGCTGCGGCTATCTCAATCTTCGATCTCCGCAGCAAGGGGATGACAGCTGGCTCAGGTGTTATCCCTCGCGGCGGAGAGAGGTCAGGAGAGGAGTCGGAGACCGCAACTTTCTCCCAAGGGATCGCTGGAGAGGGGCCTGCGATCCGGCCTCCATGCGCGGAAGCCGGATCGGAGCCCCCTGTCCAGCGATCTCCGCCCCGGAAATGACAGCCGGTGGGCTGTCAGGCTCCGTGGCGGAGTTGAGAAGGAAGGGGCTGCGATCCGGACTCCTTGCGTGGAAGCCGGATCGCAGCCCCCTCTCGACTGCCCTCTGCCTTCCCAGCGCCGGATGACAGCATCAGGCGCTGTCATGACCAGCGTGGGGAAGGCGAGACTCCTGTTCCACATCTCTGCATGCAGAGGGGCTGAACAGGGTCCCAAAGGGATCTTCCCCATGCGGGTCATGACAGCACCCGGTGCTGGGAAGAAGAGACTCCCGTTCCGCCTCCGCATGCCTTGCGCTCTCATCCACCACGGGGAAGAACCCCGAAACACGAAAAACGGAACAATTTTTTTTAAAAAAATTGTGTCCAAAAAACGATAAACAAAGGGCGATGGGCCCATCCCTAGTTGTGAGCAGAGTCTTGACTGCAGTGCTGTTTAACCACTGTGCCGCAACGCTGAGTGTGACATGGGAAGAAGCAGCCAGAAGCCCAGAAAGCTTGGAGTCAGTCAGGAAAAGTGTCCTGTTCTAGAATATAGTCGTAAATGCCTCTCCTGAGAGCACAATGTATGTAAAGCCTGTAGAAGTTATTTTGAACATGGAATAAACAAAAATATATGTATATTTTACAATTACAGTATTTTAACTATTGTTATATACCTTAGATTAGAACCTATCTTTCCTTTTATACCATTACCTAACCACTGATTCATTTATCCATGGTTGGCAGAGGAAATAAATAAATAAATAAATCAGCAGCTGCAAAGCAAGCTGCTGTTACAAACAGCAGCCGTAAAGCAAGTTACTGTCGCAAAACAGCAGCCGTAAAGCAAGCTGCTGTCACAAAACAGCAGTTTGGGGTTTTTTTGGCATTCTGTTTTATCCATGGTTTTTGTTATCCACAGGAAGGCCTGGAACCAATCCCCAGTGGATACTGGGGTCCTACTGTATTTAATTTGTATACATTGTATGAGGAGATTATATAAAATTACCAGCTTAGTGCAATTAAACGCTGGCTCAGAACAGAAGGAGCAACCTCCCCATTTTGGCATTCTCAAAACAGCTCCGAGCAGAGAGCTGGGTGAAGGGGAGGCAGCGGTTTGTGGGCTCATTCGTAGCCCTAGTTTACTCTCCAGCCATGCTGCTTTTGGGATACCCAGAGTAAGCCTCACTGTGGCTGTGGGAAATTCAAAAGCCTGCTTTTAGATCCTCGCTTTCCCTAAGGGTAAGACCCCTGTTCTTTGATCCTCACTTTCCCAAATGGTAGCACTCAAAGCATGTGTAACCTGGGGTACCATTAAAAAAGGTAAAGGTTCCCCCCGCACATGTGTGCTAGTTGTGCCCAACTCTAGGGGCGGTGCTCATCTCCGTATACAAGCCAAAAGCGCCAGTGTTGTGCAAGTCCATGGCCACGTGGCCAGCATGGCTGCAAGGAAACACTGTTTTACCTTCCCGCTTTTTTATGGCAGTATTTACATGCTTTTGAACTGCTAGGTTGGCAGGGGCTGGGGTTATCAGCGGGAGCTCGCTCTGCTGTGTGGCATCCAGGATTCGACTTTGCAGTTTTTGGAGCCTTAGTCCACTGAGCCACCATGGTTAAATTGCCGTATTGGCACTTTGCAAAAAATAAAATAAAATGGTTTTAAATTGCCTTTTGGGCACTCGGTTTCTAAAAGGTCCGCCATCACTGATATATATCAAGACCCTCTGTCCAATTTATGAGAAAGAAAGAAAATGAGGGAAAAAATCAAGAAAGCAGGAAAGGAGGGAGGGTTGGTCAGTGATTGCAGCTTCTCCATTGCTTCCAGCCTCAGACTGGCCAGGCTTTGGCTGTTGTGGTGTTTTCTGACCTTGGATTACTTCAGCTGCCGTGCCTTGCCCTTGTTATGAGGAGAGAAGGAGGGGGATATTCTGGGCAGCAGTTCCACTATCTACATCTCCTTTAATCGCATTATAGAGACTAGAGTCCTTGGAGAAAAGGAGGATCCAAAGTGACAAAATAAATACAATTTAAGTCCATAAAGCCAGAGCAGCAGTGTCAGAACACGCCAAACTTTTGATTAGGAGATGGAAGGACAGAGGACTGCTGATCGCAGGGCCTGGAGTCTTAACTCTTCCTGTTGTGAGCCGGTCTCTGATGGATCTTAGCATACTGTTTATTTTTATAGAGTGGCACAAATCTAAAAAGGTTTTGCACTCGCTTTGCAAGCCGCTTCGCCTCCTGTAGCAACTGGGAACCTGTTAATAAATTGTTGTTGAAATGATGGCCTGGAAGTCACGGGGAAGCAAAGACCCAATAATGAGTCCAGATTTCCTTTCCTTTCCTTTCAGTAGGAAACGTTTCTGCTGCAGGGAGAAAAATGATAATATCTGAGAGATCATTGTGTCTGGGTCAACTAAAGGTTGATATATTTTATTTTTGTCAGCCCAGGAACGAAACAATAACAATCAAAGCGGGTTGAACGTTCTCTGACGATTAACGAGTATCTTGGAGCTTTTGCTCAGGGCCATAATTCCAGCCCCCCCCCCCATTTGTTTCCTGAAACGAAACATCATGGATGGGAAACTATTAATGAAACGGGAGGGCGTTTTCTTACGATGATTGATGAGTTGGGTGGAGCTGTTGGGCAGCTACACAGACCAATAGGCTGTGAACCCCAAACTGGTTATTGAGCCTCCGGAAAAGTGTGTGGAGGAGCTTTTGTTATTGTGGTCAGATGATGATGAAAGAGGTATATGGAGTCTTTTAATGTGCCTAACCTTCCTCTGGTATGGATTGTACATTTCTGGAGCATTAGTACATCTTCCTGGAGTTCGCTCAGACATTGCTATTTGATTGGTGATTCACAGGCATCAGAGGAACCACCCAATACAATGAGAAAATAACTGCTATTATTGGCAAGCCATAAAAAAACAGAAGCATTTTGGAATGATCTTTTGGAGCAAAGGCAGCTGCCTCACATCCTGCATAAAGGAAATGGTGTGGGGAACAACACCAAAATGTTCCTAAGCCATTTGTGCTTCTTATTGTATGTATGTATGTATGTATGTATGTATGTATGTATGTATGTATGTATGTATGTATGTATGTATGTATGTATGTATGTAATGTAATGTATTTCTACTCTTCCTGTACAGAGAAAGGCATGGAACAGGAGCCCCACCCCCACCCCTCCCCACCCCAATTCTGAGGTCATTTCTCCAGGAAGGACTGGTGTCACTGCTACACAGTGCCCCATCCCAGAGAAGGATGCCATGACTGATGGTATTGAAAGCTGCTGGGAGGTTCAACAGAACCAACAGAGGTGCAATGTCTCTGTCTAGTTCCTGGCAGATATCATCCAAAGCAAAAAGTGTTCTGCTTATATACCGCCCCATACCACTTCAAGTAGTCTCTGGGCGGTTTAGTTTTAATTACAGTATGGAGGCTACACATTGCCCCCCCCCAGCAAGCTGGGTACTCATTTTACCGACCTTGGAAGGATGGAAGGCTGAGTCAACCATGAGCCTGTTACCTGGGTTTGAACCCCAAGTCATGAGCAGTTTTACCTGCAGTACAGGCATTTAACCACTGCACCACGAGGCTCTACCAAGATGACCAAAGTGATCCCCACCATCACCACCACCTCAGTAATCTCTGCAATGATCAGCTTTAAGCGAGTTCTGCCAGATTCTAAAACTGAGTTCGGCTTTTGAATCTGGTCCATGTCTAGTCTGCAGTTCCATCATTCAACTACGACAGAGGCATCTGTGCCTTGGGTGGAGTGGTTTCTCCGAGTGCCAATTTCATCCAGGTCCTAGTTGCCTCCTAAGCCGTTTTTTTCTGGGAAGCACCACTTGTTTTCACTGTCCTCTCTTAAATGCACATTTTCTGGACATTCAGTTTGAATATGCACGAAACAACAGGCAGCTCTTACTGTTCCCGTCTTTCTGATGCAACTCCTGAGAGACAGTAATGAAGGGAAGCATCACCCTCAATTCCCAGGGGTTAACACGGTGTGAGATAGGGTTGCGATTACTGTACAGCATTGAGGCTGGAGCTGTTAATCCATTTGCAACACCCACACCAGGCCAGTGAGTGAGCTGTCTGCTGTTCAAAGAGGCATCACACAGGAGTCCAGCGCTTGGAGCCAAATACTGGGTTGCGGTTTGAGTTAAAAGAGTGGGATGCAGAAGGCTAGGGGGTAGACAAAGATAAGGTGAAGGAGGTGCCCTCTCCTTTTCTATGCTCCCTGCCAAGTTTTGTTGCAAGCAGTCATGTTGTGGGTAACAAAGACACCCACTGGTGTGGTTGGGAGCGGTGAGAAGTTGGTGGGTGTTGGTGTCATATTGAGGTGTTACGGTAAATGTTTGAAAGAAAACCGTGGCCATAAAGTAAATGAAAGGCTATGGAAGGCCAATGGAGCCTGGAGGTATCACTTAGTTCCTGACCCTTCCATTCTGGCAGCATGGAATCCAGAGTCACTTTGGCCTAGGCCAGTGGTGGTGAACCTTTGGCAATCCAGATGTTTTGGACCACAACTCCCAGAATTCCAAGCCTGTATTGCTAATGACAAAGGACTGTGGGAGTTGTGGTCCAAGACATCTGGAGTGCCAAAGGTTCACCACCACTGGCCTAGGCCATTATTTCTGCAAATGCTTGGTTTCCTCCCTGTCTTTGAGCATAATACATGTCATTGTTCGGAGGTTTCTGAACTGGGAGACCTCAGGGGGAAGCAAAGAAAAGGATGAGGGATGCGGTGGAGCCATCTGAAAGAATCATAAGGCTATTCACTTTCCCCGACATTCTTAGGGGGAGGGAGCATGAGTGAGTGAACTGGCGTGGAAACTTGGCCAAAATTGAGAAAACAGGCTGGGAAAATGGCCCAGCTACAAGTGGTATTTCATTGCATTATATGGATTAATTTTTCCAAAAGCCGTTTTGGATCGCCAAGCCTTGTCCCATCCATTAACCCTGAGTTATAGAATGTGTTGAAAATAAGTAGCTAATAATGACTGTTCAAAGCCCAGAGGTTCCTGTAAAGCTGGCTGACCATTAACATGAGAAATGGCACGGGGGACATTGCAAGGAAAGCACTGTGTTTAGCAAATAAATTGTGCTAAGTAAATGTTAACATTGCAGAGTTAACTTTCCATTCCACCACTGATTTTCTCAGTGTATCAGGATGAGGATGAGCCATCATCGGAGCCATAATACTTCACAAAGTACAGTGGAACCTTGACTTACGTCATTAATCCGTTCTGGAGGTCTAGACTTAAGTCAAACATGACTTAAGTCAAAAGAACTTTTCCCATAGAAAGTAATGGGAAAGTGGATTAATCCGTTCCAGACAATGAAAAATACCCCAAATTTAACACAAATTTTACTGTCCCCCAACACACACACACACACACACACACACACACACACACACACACACACACACACACACACACACACACACACACACACCAGTGGTTCTGGAAAGTCTTCCTCCAAAGGGGCAACACTCCCACCCTTCTGTATGTGCGCTGGCCAGGCTGGTAAGATCTCACCCGGGAGGGAGAAGGCTGGCCATGGCTCTTGGCTGACCCATCTGCCACAGGTCTCCATGCCCTGCGAAACACAGACCCCTCCATGCTCAGCACCAGTGCAACCCTCGGCCTCCTCCCAGCCCACTCCCCTCCAATGGCCAAGGGCCCGCAGGAGGGGGAAGGCACTCAGCCTCCTCGCTTAGACCCACTGGGTGCAAAATGGGGCAAGCCTCCCATCTCTTGTGCAGCCGCTGTTGAACCTCAAGGTGCGTTCTGCTCTGCTTATGAAGGCACTTTCCTGAAGATCCACTTTCCACCCATCTTTTTCACCCTGCCCCTGACCCTCCTTCACCCTGCTTGAAACTGAAACGGCCATGTAGGAAGAAGGAAGGGGGAAAGTGAAGTGGGAGCCACGAGGAAGCCAGAAAGAGGCCGAGAAGCAGCAAGGCTGAAAACAAAGTGTCCACGCTTGCTCTCCGGCCTGCACCCTTCAGTACACCCCACCCAGAGCCATGGGTGAACAAAAGCCATGGGAACGACTAGCAGGAACTACGGCGGAAAGTGAGCAGGCAGGCGCACCGAGGAAAGAGAGCGAGCGAGCGAGACAAAGTGAGCAGCGGAGGGATTTACAAAGGTGCTGCTGACAACAACATTTCAGTCGAGGGGAAAAGGAGGGGAAGGGGCTAAAAGCCAAGAGCAAGGAATTAATGTCAGGACCACCCCACCCACCCACCCACCCCCTCAAATTCATCGACGGAGGACTGTGTCTTTCCCTCCCATTATTAGCCGGAGGGAGGGGGTTGTTGCCCGGCGGGTGGAGGTGGGGGCGACCCGGTCGGACGCAGGAGGAGATGTGTGGGAAAGTAAATCATCAAAGCTCCCGCTGGGAAAGGCAAAGGAGCAGGGGCTGGATGGGCGACTGCATTCCCTCCAGTCCACACATGATCCCAGTGCTGCCTGACACCTGTGCGCGTGTGGCTGAGACTGCAGCCCCGAAGCATTTAAGCCTCTCTCGCCAGGCTTTGAGAGCCGATGCACCCCCGCCCTCCGAGCGGCGCCACCGCCCGCTTCCTTGACGGCCACCTCCCTCAGCCAGACAGAGCAGGAGAGACCCCACTAGGAAGGGCTCCAACCCTATAAAGCGTCCAGCCGGCAGGCGGGCGGGAAAAAACCCCAAAACACCCCACATAGAGAGAGAAAGAGAGAAGGTTTTGGTTTCTTTTTTTCCGCCCACCCACCGGCTGTGCACGGGGTGGGGGGGACGCGGAGGCGGCGGGGAGGAGGAGGAGGAGGAGGGAGCCAACCCAAAATTATTTTTTATTTGTTTCCTAGTCATGGGGCGGGCGGGAAGGGAAAAAAAACCAAAACACCCCACATAGAGAAAGAGAGAGAGAGAAGGCAAAGACGGGTGCTCAGAGTTGGCCTCGCCCAAGCCACTGCAGCCGGAGAAGAGGAAGAAGGCAGGATGCTGGGTCCTAGCTGCCACCCGATTCCAGGGCCTTGCACCGGGGCTCTGAGACGTAACTCGGAGCCCTGCGACGCAAGTCAAACAGATACTTACTGGACGTAAGTCAAATATGACGTAAGTCAAGCGGGACGTAAGTCGGGCATCCACTGTACTTTGTGCAGCAAACTTCGAAACACCTTGATCGCTATTTGTATATCACACCAGGAAGGACGGGTCTGAGGCCAAGTTTACTGATCTCACATCTGTTCAAGGCTATTGATTCACCTAAAACACCCCTGTGCAGGTTTTATCAATATTGGTGTATAACTGTTTCCCCCCCTTGCTTACACAACAGTAGATACCTTTCTGAACTTCATTTGCAAGCAAACTTGTGGATCAGGGGGTGAAACTGAACTAAACCATGGTCTTGCCAAATTGAGAATGGTTTTGAATAATTTCTGCAGAAGTTTGTGAGTGTTTCATTGCACTGCAGCATGCAACCTAACTAGATTGCCCTCCCAAGGGAGACTCGCCTGGCGCCAACATTGATGACATTCCGGCGCCAGGTAAAAACATTCCTGTTCCAGAAGTCTTTTAACTGATTATTGTGGGTCCTGATGGCGATTTCAGTATTGTATTTTAATATCTTGTATTTATTGTATTTAAATGTTTTATTGTTTTAATTTTATTGCAATTTGATGCTTTAATTATATGAATTGTTTACTTTGATTGTGAGCCGCCCAGAGACCTTTGGGTAGTGAGCGGCATACAAGCTAAATAAATAAATAGATAGATAGATAGATAAATAGATAGATTGATAGATCAAGGGGACGGCCCCTCTCAAAATTTCAAGGGGAATCCTAAACCTCATGGTAATTTCTAGTGAAAACAAGATGAAAATTGCTTGAATCCTTCAATGACACATTTTATGAGCTCCAAGCCCCTTTTAGTGTTATAGTCCAGATACTCTGGGTAGCCTTCAGTTGCAAGCAAGGGCACCAGGGGCCAGTCTATCACACAGGACACCAAGTCCAAAGGTCACTTACAGAAGCTGGAGTGTAGGGTCAGAAGCAGAGATGGGCACAAAACGGAAAAACAGGTGTTTTATTTCATTTCATTTTGTTCATAATTTTAAAAAAATAGTTTTATTAAAACATGAAGCAAAATGAAGCAAAACATTATGCTCCCCTGGGTCTTAAAGGATCAAAATGGCAGGGAAGCTTCCTCAAGCTATTCTAGGTAACCCCCCTTAAATTTGGAAAGGTTTGGGGTTCAGGGGACTGAGTTATGAAGTTCCAAAGGGGGTGCCCCTAGGAAAAATCTTTCTAATTGGATTCTGAACTTCAGAAGCCAAGTCGCGGGCGAGTGTAGCGCCACCATGGCTTGGCTTCTGATTCCAATTAGAAATATTTTTTTCCTGTGACCCCCAAACCTTTCCAAATTTCAGGGGCTTTCAGGGAAGAGCTTGAGCTCCCCTGCCATTGATTCCACTAGGATGAATTGTTTCATTCTACAGGGGGAAATGGTGTTTCGTGATGAAATGAAACACGATCTACAGTTTTGTTAAGTAAATGCATTACCTAACAAAATGACAAAACACTATTTCATTTTTCGTTTTGTGCCCATTTCTAGTCAAGACTTAACGCAGACAAGAACACCACAGCAAAACAATGAGGCTAGAACGAAGAAGGCAAAGCAGGGAACAGTAACAACAATGCAAAAAATCGGGCCAGGCAAGGAAACAGACAGGATAGCTGAAGATCTTTGTTGCTGAGACAAGTCCTGGGAGGGAAAGCCACTCCTTAAACAGGCTCTCCACCAGGTTTCCCAGGTGAAACTCAAGAGAGATCTGGCAGCTGCTACACAGGCAGGGCCTGGGTCTGGACTACTAGGATCTTTCTGGCCCTGATCCTGCAACTACTGTGGGCCAGGTCATGACATTTAGGACCTGGTCACACAGACAAAAACCCTGGAATTTTGACCTGTTTTAAAAACGTGCTGAGTTTCACATTAACACGATGAGTTTTAAAGTATGGATTCATTATCCTTTTGCAACCATGTTCTCTCCTTTAAAAACCATGCTCTCTTTAAAAACCCTACTCAATTTCACATTAACATGGTGAGTTTTAAAGTATGCATTTATAGTTGCAAAACTATAAGTTTGGGTTGGAGAAGTGGGGGTCATCTTATACATGGGGATCATGTTATAGATGGAAAATTCACAGCAGATAAGTGTGGAATAGGATTCTTGAAATGAAGACAAAATATATAAGAAATCAAGGGAGAATCAATGAATTTCTGACACAATACGATGCAGTGATCAAATGAAAAGTGGGATGCAGAACAACCTGCATCAAAGTGTCTGTATTGGACCGCGGTCATACATGCGTTTTCTGCGTAGTTTCCCATTGGCGAACTACGCCATAAAAGATCACGTGCTAATCAGGAAGAGAAGCAAATTCTGCTCCTGGCCGACCACGCCCCTCAAACAGCAGTTTCAGCGAAGTTTCCTAAACCACCGCCAAGGGATGGATTTAGAAACTTCACTCGAAAATGCTTACTTGTTTGCTTCTGTTGCAACGACAGGACACTGAAAATAAGCAGTAAATTCAGTTTCTCCCCTTTCTACCTGGCTTAAAAGACGGAGCTTTGAAAATTGGAGCTGGAAAGTAGGACAAAATGTGTAGTACACAGGTTAGGACAGAACCAGAATAGGAAGGTACGACGCAGAGGAGAGGACACCAACTGCTCATTAAAAACCACATGATCGCGCCTGAAAAAAATACGCAGAAAATTTAAATACGAAGGAAACCCAGGTATGACCCCGGTCTTAAAGAGCCTTTTAAAACACTGTATCTGCCTCTAGTCTTCTACCAGTCCTCTAGTTGAAGCTCATTATGTTTAGCAGTCTTTAACCAAAATATTGAGAAAGCAGACATAGGAACAGGTTCCTGAAGACTTGGGTGTATACAGTGGTCCCCCGCCCTTTTGCGGTTCGTATACTGTGGTCCCTCTATATCACGGGACCGCAGTATATGAAAAAAGGCCCCCTGGGGTAAGGAGGGAAAGGCCTGGCACTGCCCCGAACGGACCTGCGAGGGCCTTCCTGGGCCTTCTGGAGGCCCCAAAAGGGCTTCCCTGAGAACCGGAAGTGACTGGACTTCTGGATTGCCGAAAAGTATTTCTGAGGCCTCTGAGGGCCTTCCTAGGCCTGTCGGAGGCCTCAGAAATGATTTTCGGTGATCCAGAAGTCACTTCCAGTTTGCAGGGAGGCCCTTTTGGGGCCTCCAGAAGGCTGGGGAAGGCACTTGCAGGCCTGCTCGAGGCAGCAGTAGGTTGGGGGTAAGTACAAAAGCCCCAAGCTAGGCCCCCCAGGCCTGATCCGCCCTGCATCTGCATATCACGGGTTTTCAATTTTGCGGGTGGGTTCAGGTCCCTAACCCCCATGATAGGTGGGGGGTCACTATACGCTGGGCCTGGAGCCATTGGAAGTATCCACTAGTGATGGGCACGAAAGGAAGAAGATAGAAGAATGAAAATTCATATTTGCAGAAATCGCCCTGTGTTTGCAGGTTAAGAATGGGAATTTCCGGCCTTTCTTCTACCTTCCTGCCCTATTTTACTTCTGCTGCACCATGTCCTTAGCTCTTCTGGTTATTCGCCTTTCTTCTCAAACAATACCTTTTCTCCCAATGTCTTTTTTATATTTAAAGCAGAAAATTTTAGGGTCTCCTTTTCCAAAGCCGCCTCTTCAACACCAGATAAGGGCCTGTCAAGTTTCCTGATGAAGAGGGACCCCACTGGGAGAACATCAGCAAACCTCTCAGCTGAAATTGGAGCATGCTTTGAGGAGTTTGCCTGCTGGCATTAGCAACACAGTTCCCTGCAGGTCTAATTATTTTTACTAGACAAAAGTCCCACTGCAACGGAGAAACAGCATATTCTGCATCAGAGCTTTCCCTCCTCCTATACCCTCAGCTTTCCTTGAGTGAAAACACTCCAGAAATAAATAAAAAAACCATACACATACAGAACGATATGACATAGTAACACTATTATTGCCAGGATATTTATCTTACATGTAGAGAGAAAGAGGCAAAAATCCTACACCAGAAATTGCACCAGAGTAAGCCCATTGAATCAGCAGTGATTTATTTAGTGAGTCAATTCTTCCACATGTCTCATTGATTCAAATGTTCCTACTCTAGATGCTTATTACTTTAGCATAGTATGTTGCTATTAAGATCTATTTGGATCAGTGGAACATATGAAGAAGTTGATTCCTCACCTTCCCATTGATTCAATGGGATTACTCTAGTGCAATTTAGAGTAAGAGACTTCAGTCAAAGAGAAAGAGAGAGAGAGAGAGAGAGAGAGAGAGAGAGAGAGAGAGAGAGAGAGAGAGAGAGAGAGAGAGAGAGAGAGAGAGAGAGAGGTGAATATCTCTTGATGTAAGAACAGCTGCACGTGTATGCAAATGCAGTGCCTTTCAACCTTTGTATTATCATTAGTCTTTTGACTGGGAAAAAGAACTTAGCAAGACAATTAACTGGGTGAAAGAAAGGTACCATTTAGCTGTCAGAGTTTCTAAAATGCCCTTTCATTCACTTCAGTGGTAAACAAAGGTTGCCTCACAGGTGAGCTGCAGTGCCATCTGAGGAGACCTGTAATCTAATTTTTATTTATTTATTTATTTATTTATTTATTTATTTATCTATTTATCTATTTATCTGTCTATCTGATTATGCTATATGCTGTCAAGTTGGGACTGACTTATAGCAACCTTAATAAGACTTTCAAATTGAGTGAAATCTTTAAAGAGTGATTTTACCAATTCTACTCCTCAAAGGAACTTCCAAGGGTATGCAGGAAATCGAACCCAGACCTCCTGAGTCCTAGCCAGTCACTCTTGCTACCTGAAAGGGTGTAAGATAAAGATAAAAATAAAGAGAATATTTGGAGTTATTCATTCTTCCGACTATTTAATCAGAATCTCCATGTATAATTTGCATCCTCCTTTTTGTGGCACCAGAAAGCCAGCTCTCTCTGTCTTCTCTGTTGTAGGAATGATTCCACATAGGCACATTATTGGGTCCAACAAGCCAGGCCTCATGCAACAGCTTTCTCTGCAAGCATGAGTCCCAGGCTCTTTTATTAGTTGCAAAGGCAGGGCATCAGACGTGGAGCGAGGGTCTACATGTCAGGATGGTGTAGGCTGATGAATTCCTGGGAAGGGCTTATCTGACGTAGCAGTGTCTTTGGGCTGGTCACATAGCAAGGGTCTTGATTAATGACTACCAGACAGCTTGTTATTTCCTATGTACCATCTCATGGCCTTGTTGGCTAATGTGGGGGGAAGAGATAAGAGCAAGCCTGACTTCCTGTGCCTCAGGTCCCATGGGACCCATTGTCCTCTCATCTGGGGTTTCCCTGCACAGATGGGGTTCAATGCTTGTCAAAAGACCTTGCCCAGGAAGCTGGCTGGGGTGTTTTTTAATCTCTTCCAAGGGGCTATCTCTATACTCTGTGACAGTCCAGATATGAGAAGATGGTTATCTTATGGTCTCTCAGTCGTCTCTCACTGTTTTCAGTGCAATTTATGGGATCCATCTGGCTTGTCCAGGGCATCATATCATCCCATAGCGTGAGTGGGATACAGGTCAGTATTAAGCTTGTATTGTGTGGCCTGCAAACTGTAATTAAACTGTAAACTGCCTAGAGAATACTTGGTATGGGTGGGATATAAGCAGAACACTTTGCTTTTGCTTTTTGTACTTTGAACCAGCCTTCGGACTGAGGAAACATAGCAAACTGGAGAACAACAATAATGGCAGAGTCAACCAAAATGCATCAAGAGGGTGTTTGGAAAGTCATGGAGCTGCTGACTATTGACTGGTGTTTCCATGGCCACCCCATAGTTTCCGTTGCAAAGCACCACACTCCCAGTGCTTATCCACATGATAATTAATTAATTGATTTACAAACAACCGGGGGGGGGGGTTTAAAAAAAACCAGGAAGCCATTACCTTCTAATGGCTTCCCACTCCACCAAAAGTGTTAAATGTGCAAATGCTAGAGGCCTCGCCACTTGAGTCTGTCAATCAATAATGTAAACAAGGTAAAGCAGTTGCCTTCCCTCAGAACAAAAGCACTCACTCAAGGGAAGTGGTAAGAAGGGTGTTTTTTGTTTTCTGAGGGAGCTTCTTGTGGCCATGACGGAGATCGGAGAGCGTGAGAAAATATCTGTAGGCAGGCTCTGATCAATACTGAAAGGGAGGGCATTGATTTGGGGGGCTACCTCGGGGCATCTCAAGCCACAATCAGATGCCTTATCAAAGTTCTCCAGTAAAACCATAGATTACTAGGGGCGGAAAATGAACACTTGAAGAAAATTTCAATCCAGAGAGGTTTGGAATATGGCTCACCCACCTGCTGTTAAAGTATAGTTTCTCTTCTCTTTTGTGGGCCACGAGGTTGTGCACATTTTCACCGGTGGCGCACAAACTGACATTTTTCTTTGCTCATAGAAAGCCAGTTGACTGTGGCGACAGTGGCGACACTGTCAAATACTGCGGGATTTGGTCTTATAAAGTGGGTGATCTCTCGGCTGTCATTTTTTAAACTTACCACATGATGCAAAGGCTACTTTGAATTCGTTCAGTTCCTTTCCACCCCAATCTGTTTTTCCACTCTGCTTCTACTTTTTTTTAAAGCTGGAAATATTTCAGTGGGCTTTCCCCCATATGATTAGTTGTGTTATGTTCTGGTAAAGCAGGAAGGGGGGGATGTCAATCAGTGGTATTTTGCTGACACAAGCAGTTGGGATGTGATGTTCAGGAACACATACTCTAATTCTTTCCTCTCCCGGCATTGTCTTCTGAATTTTTTAATTTTTTAAAAAGGTTCATACATATATGAGGTTAGCACTGTATCATCATAACACTTTATTGTGTGTGGGGGGGGGGTCAATGTTATTATTTCCTGTATTTATTTCACATAAAAAAGATTGGCAGAGGTGGCACAAGAGGAAGGAAGGAAGGAAAGAAGGGGGCTTATAGGCTGAAATGTGAATTGCGTTGCAACAAATAGAAAGGTGAACTCTGAATCAATCTCCAGCCCCTGTGTGGTCACCAAATGTAATAATTTCTAACATAATAGAGGCAGCAGATCAAACCTCAGGAAAGCCAGACGGCTTTGATTCAGCTTGCCAGTGTAGCCGCACTCTGAGGTGGGAAGGGATGGAGAGAGATGAGGTTTCTTTCAATTACACCACTATTTCTTGAGTGCTGAGATTGTAAAAGTTGCCCTTTTTTTTGGTACCATGCTTTCCAGGGTATGCCCAACCAAGTTTGCCACTGCTTGTTTGTTTTACAGGACTATCATTAAAAAAAAGAGTAATGCTTCCAGATTATTTATTTATTTATTTATTTATTTATTTATTTATTTATTTATTTATTTATACAACTTATATGCCACCCACTACCCAAAGGTCTCTGGGCGGCTCGCAGTCAAAGCTATTAGAACAATTAAAACATGAAAGCAGCAATAAATAATTAAAACGATAAAAACATTTAAATACAAATGTGTCTGTGTTGTGTTGTTACAGTCGTGACCGACTCTTCATGACCCCATGTCCATGGAGTTTTCTTGGCAGGAATACTGGAAATTGCCATCACGACCCACAATCTATGTTAGATCAGTTTAAAAACTTCTGGAACAGGGAGGTTTTGGTCTGGTGTTAAAATGTCATCAGCATCGGCGCCAGGCGGGTCTCACTTGGGAGGGCATTCCATAATCTGGGGTCAGCTGCCGATAAGACCCTATACATCTCTGTTGTGTAGATGCTTGTGTTTTTAAGGGGGGGGGTTGGTGTTTTTAAGGGGTGGGTGGGGTGGGGGAGTGTTCAGGGATTTTTATGTGTGTGTGTTGAAGGGTTTTTTGTTTTTTGTTTTTAATGTGTGTGAGAGTGTTTGGAGATTTGTGTGTGTGTGCGTGTTGAATCTGGTCTCTGGGTGTCTGAATTTCGTTGTATGTGTATACTGTGTATATACACACAATGGCAATAAATAAATTATTATTATTATTATTATTATTATTATTATTATTATTATTATTATTATTATTATTATTATTATTATTATTATTATTATACCTGCAAGCCATCCCTTTTTCCTCCTTGAGTGATGGCTCTTTCAGGAGGGCCCCTTGTCTGGATCTTAATTGCTGGGTAGGTTCATATGACTCCCACCTGCCATCTGGCAATACCAGGTCATCAGGAAGAATATTTGTCTCAGTCATCGAAATATTGCATCTGTTTTTTTCAGTTTTCACCCAAGTTTGGGAGGAATGACAAACCTTCACTTGTATGGAAAAAAAAACTAAAGCCATCAGAGTGACCACGTACGGCATTTTACAGAACCTGTGGGTGGCTATGGACCAGGACATGGGGGCATCTCATCTCAGTTTCAGGGCAGCCAGTCTTTATTTGAATACCAAACCATCCCTGGACATCCCACTGTTTGTTAACCAGTTGGATTATTAGACTAGAACTCGAGAAACCTGGTTTCAAATCCCAGGTGGCTATGGATATTAACTGATGATTGCAATACCTTTCTTTGAGTCATAGAATCGTAGAAGAGTGAAGTTGGAAGGGTTCTATAAAGCCATGACATCCTACTCCCCCCATGATGGAATTGAAATCAAAGGCTATCTACCAGGTGGTTGGCCAAATTTCTCTTGAAAGCCTCTTGTGTTGGAGCACTCACCAACTCTGGGGTCATTTGGTTCCATTGTCGTGCTGCTCTTACAGTTAGGAAGTTTTTCCTGATATTCAGCTGAAAGCTGGTTTCTCTTAACTTGAGCCCATTATTTTGTGTCCTGCGCTCTGGGATGATCGAGAACAGATCCTACCCCTCCTCTGAATGACAGCCCTTCAAATATTTGAAAAATGCTATTAGAGATGGTCACGGAACGAACATTTTTTCATTTCCGTTACCGTTTGTTGTTTCCGTTATGTAATGAAACAAAAAACGAAAATTCTGATGAAAATGAAATGAAACGAACAGAACCACAAAAATTGTGGTTGTTACGTTTCGTTTCCGTTAATGGCAACACGCAATGAAATGAGCTGTTTTAAATGTTAAAAAATGCCCTGGACATCCGTAAAAATGCAGCTATAATTATTTATATTGTCTGATAATATCTACCGGGGGGTTGGGGTCCTTAAAACGTTTGTTTTTGTCTTCTCCCATCGCGATGTATTTTTCTTTTCCCTTTAAAATGGATGTCGCCACCAGCCACAAAATGGAGGCAAGCCATGTGATGTGGGATCATGTTCAACCAATAGCATGCCCAGGTTGCAGACTGGGCGGGCAGGTCTGGCAGCCACAGAGGGCATAAAAAGCTCTGGCAGCCCCCGTCCTTCTTGCAGTCTCTGGTGGGAGTTAGGGTGGGATTGCTGTCTCTGTGACTTTAGCTTCAGTCCTGCAGCCTCCCTGTGTGCGTGCGTGCTGCGTACCTCTAGGTGAGTAGCCTCCCCTGCCCCGCAGTACAGTCACTCTGCGGCTGCCTTGCACCCTGGGCAACGCCCGCCACTGCCTTTGCAGCCTCCCTGCATACCTAGTCTATACTGTGTCTCTGCCAGCATCCATTTTTTTTTAGTGTTTTCCCTCTGGTCTGGGGCTTTGGGGGATGCCTGCGCACGGAAATGCTTTAAAAATCACGCAAAAAGCGGGTAGAAACGACAAACGAAAAAATGAAAAACAGTAACAAAATTTTTCAAAAATTTCCCGACAAATGGAAACGAACCGAAACAGACCTCTCAACGACAAACGAAAAACCGAAACGCCATTTTTCTGTTTCGTGCCCATCTCTAAATGCTATCATATCGCCTCTCAGTCTTCTTTTCTCTAGGGTAAACATGCCTAGTTCTTTCAGTCTTTCCTCATACGGCTTGGTTTCCAGACTCCAGAGCATCCTTGTTGCCGTCCTCTAAACATCAGTCAGTATAGACTTTGTGATTCCATTAATGTAATGTTGTCTTTTAATGCTCTTTGTTTATAAACTTTGTGATTGCACTAATGTAATAATGTCTGTTAATGCTGTATGATGTCCCTCAATTTCCTGCTCTCAATACTTGAATGTGTCCTAATTGTACTGGACTGTATATTGTCCCTCATTGCTGTAAGTTGCCTTGAGTCCTTTTTCTGTGGGAAAAAGAAAAAAAAGAAAAGAAAAAAAAGGAGAAAGGCGGGGTAAAAATACTCTAAAATATAATAAATAGATAGATAGATAGATAGATAGATAGATAGATAGATAGATAGATAGATAGATAGATAGATAGATAGATAGATAATGCATTGACAGCACATAACTACAGCTTGCTACTTGCAGGGTTATCAGAGGACTTCTCCAGAAGATGACTTGTATTCAAAATTCTAACTCTGATTTAAAGTAGAAAAAGAAAAAAGAAAAACTATACAAGAGCAGACTTGAAGGTGCCAACTAGCGCACAAATTACAAATCGAACAGGCCCACTGGTCTCCTGGTCTTCAGTACTATATTGTGATTCGTTGTATTTCTATTCGGTTGTTGATAATCGTGTTTATATTTGGATTTATGCGCATAATGTTGTGGAAAGGGACACAGTATACAGTAATGGATGCAAGATCTGTTTCATCTGTATATATAAAATGTCCACAGTTGTTCTCCACTTTGATCGATGCATGTTCCTTTTGAGGAGGCAGTGCATGAGTGCCATCAACCCTATATGGAACATGTTAAAGGGCCATTTTTCAAGGTTTTAAAGCCCATTTTGCAACACCTTAAATCTCTTTTGGAATCTTTCTGTATGGTTTTATTGTTATATGCCCATCTTTCTTGCCAGTTTTTTTTCCTTCTGCCTTCCTTAGGACATCCACAGGGGAACTCTCTTATAGATTGCATTCATCCCCTTCAGGTTCCTTGTAAATCATACCCAATGGTGCTGCCCCTAAATAAGTCACTGCCCCTAATCAGACAGAATACACAATTAATGTTTCCTGCCAGCAGTATATTTGTGCCCTGCTGATCAAACACAGCATCCTCACCCACTCCAGGGTTGGTGTTCTTTCTACTACAAAGTTATTCCTACTGCATGTTCCCAAAGGCTGGATTACAATTTTTATTTTCCATGTTTTTCTGAAGTTGGCTGGATAGCTCAGTGGTTTAGGTCTCTCTTGGGCTTTGAGGTTGGGAGTTTGATCCCCCATGGTGCCTCCTGTGAAGGAAGCGAGTCTATGTGCCCTTGGGCAAACTACACACTCCCAAGATGCCACCTCAGAAGAAGGGAGTGGTAAAATGAATATTTTCTATCTGGAAGACCCCTGAAAAGAAATAGAAAAAGTGCAGAGGAGGGCAACCAGAATAATTAGGGTATTGGAACATTTTCCTTGCTGTATACTGTCACCTTGCCTATTTAACTTATATGCAGAGTACATCATGAGAAAGGCCGGTCTGGATGAATCACAAGCCGGAATTAAGATTGCCGGACGAAATATCAACAACCTCAGATACGCAGATGATACTACTCTAATAGCAGAGAGTGAGGAAGAATTAAAGAACCTCTTAATGAGGGTGAAAGAGGAGAGTGGAAAAAATGGGCTGAAGCTCAACATCAAAAAAACTAAGATCATGGCCACTGGTCCCATCACCTCCTGGCAAATAGAAGGGGAAGAAATGGAGGCAATGACAGAGTTTATTTTCTTGGGCTCCTTGATCACTTCAGATGGCGACTGCAGCAATGAAATAAAAAGACGCCTGCTTCTTGGGAGGAAAGCAATGGCAAACCTAGATAGCATACTAAAGAGCAGAGACATCAGTTTGCCAACTAAGGTCAGGATGGTTAAAGCTATGGTTTTTCCAGTAGTGATGTATGGAAGTGAGAGCTGGACTATAAAGAAGGCTGATCGCCGCAGAATTGATGCTTTTGAGCTGTGGTGCTGGAGGAGAGTCTTGAGAGTCCCCTGGACTGCAAAGAGATCAAACCTATCCATTCTGAAAGAAATCAACCCCGAATGTTCACTGGAAGGACAGATTTTGAAGCTGAGGCTCCAGTACTTTGGCCACCTCATGAGAAGAGAGGACTCCCTGGAAAAGTCCCTGATGCTGGGAAAAATCGAAGGCAAAAGGAAAAGAGGACGACAGAGAATGAGATGGTTGGACAGTGTCATCGATGCAACCAAAATGAATTTGACAAAACTCCGGGAGGCAGTGGAGGATAGGAAGGCCTGGCGAGCTCTGGTCCATGGGGTCACGAAGAGTCGGACACGACTGAACGACTGAACAACAACAACTGAGGCTGCAACGGCTGGGCCTCTTCACTCTTGAACGACAGCGCCTAAGCGTTGACCTGATTGAAGTTTATAAAATCATACACAGTGTGGACAAAGTAGATAAGGAAAAGCTGTTTTCCCTATCGCACAACACTAGAACTAGTCTCCATGAAACTTTTGGGTGCTAGATCTCAAACAAATAAGAGAAAGTACTTTTTCACCCAGAGGATCACTGGTCCATGGAACTCCCTGCCAGAAGAAGTGGTGACAGCTCTCAGCCTTTTAAAGGAAGGATTTGGCAAGTTCACGGAGAACAAGGGTATCAGTAGCTATCATTATGGATGCCTAAGGACAACCTCTGGGTTGGAGAGATAGGCAGGATATCTCTCCATGCTATTTGCAGGGAATCTTAAGCAAGTGAAGACATATATTTGGAAATATCCTGAAACAAATGGTGAGCCACTGTGTGAGAGAATGCTGGACTGGATGGGCTGTGGCCTGTTCCAGCAAGGCTGTTCTTATGTTCTTAAAAGGGTTACTACAACTCTGAATTGGCTTGATGACACATGATTATTATCATGGTTGAACATGCACATTGAAAAAGCAGAGAATCCAACTTTCAAACACACCATTTAAAAGTAAAAAGCATTATAACTTTGAGTAAAATTTAGCCTTCAAGTGTATTATATATAACACATAGAACATTATTCTACCTGCTCACCCAGCTAAGCCAACTTGAATCTATGGAGGAAAATCCATATTGTCCTCGTTTGATGTTGTTGTATACAGTATATTCAAATGTTCACATCTTGATAGAATTGCAATTCGATGACATTTGGAGGATCACAGGTCACCTAACTTCTACTTTAAGTTATTTGTTGTTTTCCATAAACATTAAACTGGAAGCCTGTGGCAGCAACTGGGTGGCTACCGTGTAAACAAAATAATTTTTCTTTTCTTTCTTTTTTTCCCTTTTGGACTACAGTTCTCAGAATCACCAACCTCAAGGACCCAATGGCCACATTGTCTGGGAGGTTTCACAGTTTAATAGTGCCAAGAAATGTATCACCACTCACAAGCTATGTATCCAAGTGCTTGGCAATTATTGCTGATGTTTTAGAAGCATTGAAAGAGTATGGATTCAAGCAAAATCCATGTCCCGTATTTTGTGAAGAGCCAACCTGGATAGGGGTCAGACTGGAAAGGCATAGCTAGACTAATCCTGTAACTAAAGCAGTGCTCCCTCAAGTGGCGAAAAGCATCAGTTTGGAGAAGCACATCCAAGACAGAAGGAAGATTGGTTATTGAGACATAAATATCAATTTCCTTCACATCTGTTTTGTTTCTGTTCATGTTGCACTTAGGAGCGGTACAAAAATGTTACTTCACATCCATCGCACAACGACTGAAATTTGTCTTGACCACGGCCCCGGAATGCTAAGCGCGACAATACTGTACCTGGTGCTGGGGTAGGGGTTTCCCTTGTCATTCTTTGTTCCCACTTTCTGTTCCGAGCCAAAATACCATGTAGTAACAACTGTCATGCAACAAAACATTCGTTTCTCTCAGAAAACTGTCCTTTTTTATTTTGACTTTTCAGAAGCGAAATATCAAAAAAGAATTTTTAAGCGCCGCCTCCTCAAAAAAAGAAAAAAAGGAAAAAAGGAAAAAGGAAGCTAGACAAATTCAGTGTTTGTCACGGTACAAGACCGTGAGGTAACATTTGTCATGAGACAAGTTATCACAACCATGTGAACGCTGAAACAGGGACAAAACCACGTGATCACGACCAACGCTGTCACGGTACAAAATGAGTCACAGAACAAAGAAGGACGTGAAGTAACCACCTAAAACAGTGATGGCGAACCTGTGGCATGGGTGCCAAAGGTGGCATTCGGAGCCCTTTCTGCGGGCACCTGACATCGCCCCTTCATAGCCACCTGTATACAGGCTAAATTACTCTATTGGCACTTTGCAAAAAATTAGTGGGTTTTGAATTGCAGTTTGGGCACTCGGCCTCTAAAAGGTTTGCCATCACTGACCTAAAATATGCACAAGAAGAATTGTGCTGCAGGATGGAATTTATTGTAAGATTGTTTCCCATGTGTTAGGACTGGGAGAGACAGGTTCGAACCATCAGTGAGCCACTGCCTAGGCCAGTCACGTTCTCTCAATATTAGAGATGGGCACGAATCAAAAAAATGATGTTTTGGTTTTTCATTTTCCATCGTGGGTCCATTTGTTTTTCACGAATTTTTTGAAAAAAAATTGTTTTGTTTTTCATTTTTCATTTTTCAATTTTGCCCGCTTTTTGTGCGACTTAAAGCATTTCCGTGTGCGGACATCCCCCAACGGCCCAGACCAGAGGGAAAACACTAAAAAAAATGATGCTGGCAGAGAAACATTATAGACTAGGTACACAGGGAGGCTACAAAGGCAGCGGCGGGCATTGCCCAGGGCGTAAGGCAGATGCAGAGTGATTGCACTGCAGGGCAGGGCAGGGTACTCACCGAGAGGTACGCACGCACACAGGGAGGCTGCAAGAGAAATCTCTTCTTTCTCTCCCCTAAGAGCCAGGCTGCAGCCGGCAGGAACACAGAGACACACACCTGCCTCGCTGGCCTAAAGTAACGAGTCGCAGAGACAGCAATCCCACCCTAACTCCCACCACAGACTGCAAGGAGGATGGGGGCTGCCAAAGCTTTTTATGCCCTCTGTGGCTGCCACACCTACCCAGTCTGCAACCTGGGCATGCTATTGGTTGAAATTGTCCAAGATCCCATCCATCTTGCATCCATCTTGTGGCTGGGATCCATTTTGTGTCATCCTTAAAGGGAAAAGAAAAAATACATCGCAATGGGAGAAAGACAAAAACAAAAGTTTTAAGGACCACAACCCCGGTAGGTAATAATTTCAAATAATTATCACTGTGTTTTTATGGATGTCCAGGGTGTTTTAATACCCAAGAAATCAATATTAGGCATCTGGGAGCCATTTTGGGTCAATGTCCCCTAACTCCCCTTAAAGGAAAAAAAAATACAGCGATCTGAGAAAAGACATAAATTCATATTTTAAGGACCCCCAACCCCCCTGGTAGGTATTATCAGGCAGAATAAATAATTATTGTTGGGTTTTTACGGATATTCAGGACGTTTTTTAACATTTTAAAACAGCTCATTTCATTGCACGTCACCATTAATGAAAATGAAACATAACGAACCTAATTTTCGTGGTTCTGTTCGGTTCGTTCCAATTTTATCACAATTTTCGTTATTCGTTTTGTTATGCAATGAAACAAATAACGAATAACGTAAAGGATTTTTTTTTGTGCCCATCTCTACTCAACATGATCTCAGAGGGCTATTGTAGCAAAGAACAAGAGTCCTGTAAGCCAGTGGTCCCCAACCCCCGGGCCGTGGACCGGTGCCGGTCCGTGGACCGGTTGGCACCGGGCCGCCTGGGGAAGCCGGGGAGGCTCCTCCCCTTTTCCTCCGCCGCCCTCCTCCTCCTCCTCTTCTCTCCCGCAGGCAGTCGGAGGAGGAGTCGCCGCCGCCAGGCACAGCGCACGGGCGGGGTGGGGGGGAGCCCGGGGCTCCTGGGCGGGCGGGCCCTGCCTCCTCCTCCTGTCGGCGGCCGCGGCGGCCATGGCAGCCACCCGGGGGGTGCCCCGCCGCCGCCGCGGCCGGCTCGGGCGGTCCCGGTGGCGCCCTCGGACCGGAGACGCCACCCTCCACCGGCCTCCCCCCCTCCCCCTCCCGCTCGCCCGCCCGAAGGCCGCAGCCGGAGGCAAGCGGCGGCGCAGAGGTGCCCCACCGAGGCGGGCGGCGGCGGCGGCGCGGGGCGTCCCGCCACCGGCCGCGGAGCCACAGCCGAACCCGGGTGGCTGCGGCCGCGGCCGCCACGCCCCGCCTCGATTGGGGCACCTCTGCGCCACCGCTTGCCTCCGGCTGCCGACAGGAGGAGGAGGCGGGGGCCCGCCCGCCCAGGAGCCCCGGGCTCCCCCCCACCCGTGCACGTGGGGGGGAGCGCACGCCCGACGCCCCCAACCGGCGAGCGCCGCCGCCGCGCCGCCACCACTCCCGTGCCCCCAAGGTACACACACCAAGCCCCCCCCGCACCTCCTCCTCCCCGTCCTCCCTCCCCCATCCCCCGCCCCCACACCATCCCCTGCCCCCCATCTCCCCCCCTCCCCACCCCCGGGCCACGGGAAAATAATCAAACAAATACCGGTCCGTGGAGACAAAAAGGTTGGGGAGCACTGCTGTAAGCTGTCACTGAAGTTACTTAAGGAAAACCAGGGTGAATTAATAAATTGTGCTGCCCATATTCTGAGTCTAGGTTTCCTGATACCAAGTTCTTATGACGGATGGGCAGAAATGATTGTTATCCTTGCAGCTTGGGTAGATTTTTCCCTAATACACTAAAGGCACCCTCAAAAAGGAAAAAGGAAGTTAGACACAAAAAAGTATTTTTTCACCGTAGAACAGCCAGAAAGGAAGATAGCTAAGATACAACTCTGTTTTGGACTCCAACGTAACAGAGCAGGGGAACAACTAAACAAACCTCCTGTTCCATGGGGAAACTCCAGGGTCCCAGATCTTCCTCCCTAGGTTGGCATGAAGTGGAGAAGAGGCATTAAGGGGGATTAGTGGCATAATTGAGTTTGTAGCTTGAACTTAATCTTCTAAGTAGCATTAAGACCAAATAGGTATTCCTTTTCCATTGCCCTTGATTCTTCATATTTCTCACTTGGCTCCCCAGCTGTCCGTTATTATTCCTTCCCTCTGTCCCATTTTTGCCTCTACATTTTGCAGAGATAAGAATTTTTACCCAATTATCTTAACCTGAAGCTATTATTTTCAGGGAGAGCTCATATTACTACAATGAAGTCATGTAATTTAGTAATTAAAAAACACACACACCAAAAATCACCACTGCACAAGATGATCACAAGACTGTTCCCCACCCCCACCCCATTCCCCCTATCTTCCAGTTACAAATCTCTTTTCATCTCAGTTTTTGAATCAGGACCTGAACGGGAAAGTTCACAGAGCTTAATAGAAATGACAGAGGGGGAGGGCTCTGGCAGCTTGTTTTGTGTGTGTAATACATTAAAAATGTGTCCATGTTTTCAAAGTATGCACCAGAACTGGGCTTGGACTAGAGGTGGGCACAAACCAAACTATGAACTGGGGGGGGGGACCCGGACTGATTTGTGGTTTGGTTTGTGGTTAGGTTTGTTCAGCCCGTTTTGCCAAAACAAAGTGCCTTATTCTCCCCACCTCCCGGCACTGCATTTTGCTTCAGCAAAACGGATGCCCACCCGTTCATTTCCTGGTGCCTTTCTGACCTCCTTATCTGGTCCTGCCACCGCCTCCTTTTACAACTCTGCCATCACCATCTTCAGAGACAGCAGTTTGTGTCTGCTGTGTCTGCTCCTGCGCCTGCTTATCAGCCGATTGGGGCAATCAATTATGGGATCTGGCTCATGTGCACAAAGTGAAAACAGGCTTTAGGAAGAGGTGGTGGTCTTCTGTGCATGTGCCTGCCTCCCGGCTGATCAGGGCAGTCAGTTTGTGGCTGGGCAGCTACGCACAGCCAGTGCCCAAGCTCCTAGAAGGCCATGCTGCTGGGCTATTGCCGCCACCACACCACCACTGCCATTGTTGTATTTGTTCCATGGTGACAATGTTCCAAGGGGAGGCAGTCCAACAGGAGAAGGTATGCTTGCCTGCTAGCAGAAAGCAGTTGGGCTTTCTGGCTGGTTCGTGACGGTTCGCAGCTAACCACGAATCGTCACGAATTACCATTTTTTAGGCTCTTGCCCATCTGTAGTTTGGACCTCTCACAAGCTGATGAAGAGCAGCCAGAGTTCAACTCAGCAGAACTACATCCAAGCCCTGAGTTCTTGTTCAGCGGAAGTGGAGTAAATGCATCATTTAGCATTTCATGTGGCTTGCAAACCCTTTGTGAAAGCGCCATGATTTCCTCCAAGTGACGCCTCATGTAGGAGAAGAAGCGGAGACAATAGGCATGACTTGTGCTGTTGCAGGATTCTAGAAATGGATGATAGGACAGTATAAATGTTGCCCTTCTCCCTTGAACTGCATGAACCTGAGCAGCCTGGTTTTGATTATATACTATATTTTTTCCAAAAAACATTTCAATAAATAAATGCCTAAATATTCATGAAATAAATATTCAACCAATATTGTGTTGCTGTTTGTCTCCAAGAAATGGCCAAGGAAGGTGAGTCTTGGACTTACTGAGGCCCTTGTTGTTTTTGGCGTGGCATCCTCTCCCCCAAGTCCATTGGCAGCTGCCAAGTGGTCCCCTTTCCTGGCATGGCAGCTTCCCTGTGGTGGTACAGAAGGATGCTGGAGCATGCTAAGAAACTGATGTGGGTTGTGGGGGATCATAGCAACATGCTGTTCCATTGGGTGAGGAAGGAGAGACTGTGCCTCCATTTCTCCCCTCTTGGGTGATCGTGCAAGAATCTGGGGCTAACAATGCACACTGTAATTGGAGAGCTGAGAAGGCTGAGCAGTCTGCTAATGCTATTGTGAGATTCTTCCGAACAAAGGGAGGTCTCTTTGTTCCAGCAGCATTAAGGCTGTACCAACACAAAGTAGTAGCTCAGCTCCTATATGGCACCTATACAGGAATATCTCTGGCTGATCTGGCTGTGTTAGAGAAGGTACAATCCAAGTTCTTCTGTTCTATCTTACAAGTCCCTCCAGGTGTTTCCAACGCTTTGATACGATTAGAATCGGGTCAAATGAAACTAGAAGCCAGAATACTTATTGCCTCTGTCTGTCAGTGGCTTAAGAGCTTCTCAGACCAAAAAGGCCTTCTCCCTTTAATAAACCAAGACCCTTTTCAACCTAGGTGGATACAAACTTTAAAAAGAAAATTAGAATCTATGGGGCTCTCAATAGATGACCTATTGGTTCAGAGTACCACACAGGCCAAAGCACTTATTAAACAAAGGATCCAATACATTGAGCGCCAACTAGATATAGCACAATCCCCTTTGTTTAGGGCTCCTATGGAGACCAGATATGTTATGAGAATGGCCAACTATCTCTTACAGCTGGAAGAGCCTGCTTACCGGAGAGCCTTTCCTTTAGCCCGCTGTTCAGTTATTCCTTCAATGGTTTTAGAAGGGAGATATAAGAAAATTCCCTATGAAGATAGACGCTGCATGTGTTCCCAAAGGGAGGTGGAATTGATGGTACATATGTTTTTTTTGTTGTCCTCTTCACAACCTTTATAGAGAGAGATTCATTCACCCATGCTTAGATAGACTTACAGTAGACCCAAACGAGATGGGTCTGGAAAGACTTTTAAGTGATGAAAACTCTTTTATTACCAAACAAATAGCCAAATTCTGCTTATACCTGATTAAATTCCATTCTAAGAAGGTGGGCTAGTTTTAACTAGAAAATTCTATACTTTCTTTTACTGGCTTAGTTTCCTTTTTCGTTTTAATATTTCTATGTATATTGTTATATTTACACTGTTTTTTAATTCGACAATTTTGCAATCATGTTTTAATGACTTTTAATGACTTTCATGGTTTTATACCGCAATAAAAACCTGACTGACATTTCTCCCCTCTGATTGAGACCTTTTCTGTCTTTTAAGTGCTTTTAAAGATCTCTCTTGCTCTCTTTCTCATTCTCTATTAATCAGCTGTTTATGTTTTGTAGTTACATTTTTTGGGGGTGTCAGTAGAGTTACGCATGAATTTCGAACCGCAGGGAGGTTCCAGCGCCCCTAATCCCAGTGTTGTCGAAGGGAGAAGTGAACACAGTAGAAAACGTCAGGATAGAAACAACGGTGCGAGCCAAACAAGCCCTATCATTGTGCAGAGCAGTGGAACTGCCTCAGGCAGCATGTTTTAGGGTGGCGGCAGCAGTGGGGGGGTGCCATAACTCTAAACTTTCTAACAGTTTCCTCACTTGGAACACAGAACAGTTTGCTTTTCTCTCTTTCACCTTCTCTGGGCGGGTAGTTGGGTTTGTTTATGCTATAACATATTTTCAAAAGTTTATTTATTTGTCCCCAAAGAAATGTTCACCACTAGAAAAGCAACTTTTTTTTCATGGAGAGGAGAAAAAACAACTGAGCTATGTCTCTGCACATTTCTAATATAGATCTTCATTCTTATGCAGCCCATCTGCTTTACATTAAGTAAAGGAATCTGTGCATTTATTTGCTTTTTTTCCTGAAGCACTTGTTCCTCCCCCCCCCCCCACACACTATGCATGGTTGTTTAAAGAATTTATGACAAGATGATTGTTACATTTGTGGCTAATCACGATGGGTTTCGTTTAATAAGGAGATACAATGTGTGCCAAAGTTGGTTCTGTCAGACAAAGCCTGATTAGCTTATTACCTCAGGACGAATTTCCCACATGGAATGGCTAATAATTAGCTGCGGATATAACTCCGGCAAGGCTGATGGGAATAAGGCTCCATTTACATATAAAAGTCATGCTGTTTTGAGAAGCTAATTCCAGAAACACAATTCATGTTGAGTGGAGGTCAGGCAGTCTGCCTGTTCCTAAAAGAGATGTGCAGAAACGGATGATGCTTACAGAGAAGCAAGCCTTGCTTTACTGGGACTTACTTGCTAGAAAATGTATTTTATTTTATTTTGTTATGCATCTTTTTCGGGATGCATAACAAAAATGAAAGCAAAGACAAAAAAACCTAATTATAATAATAATCAGAGCTGCAAAGCTGGAATGGGCCTTATGGATCATAGAGTTCAGCCCCTCTCAAGAAGGCACAATGAGGAATTGAACTCTTGACCTCTGGCTCTCGCAGCCACTGAACTATCCAGTAATTATGAGGGCACATTAAAACCAAATCATTTCCCCCCTCTTCTATGTGAGCTTTTGTTGGTTACAGTCCACTTCCACTTTTGGTTTTATTATACATGTATTTAGTATAAGATGGCAGAGCATTATTTTCTTCCTTACCAGAAGCAAGGTGCACAACATACATTTTTAAGAACAGATGCAGCTGAAAACTGCATCTGGTATTTTCAGTGAGAGGGTCACTCTTCTCCCTCTCACAAAATACCAGAACTAGGGTACATCCACTCAAACTGAGGGCTGGGAGAGTGAGAACGGAAGAAAGAAAATATTTTTTTACCCAGCGCATTGTTAGTCTATGGAACTCCCTGCCACAGGAGGTGTTGATGGCATCTGGCCTGGATGCCTTCAAAAGGGGATTGGACAGATTCCAGGAGGAAAAGTCCATCACAGGTGAGAAACCATGATGGAGATGTGTAACCCCCAGGCTTAAAGCCAGGGTACTTCAAGGACCAGATGCAAGGGAGTGGTATCAGGAGACAGATATCTAGTCTTGTGCGCTCCCAGACGCATTTGGTGGTACCACTGTGATATACAGGAAGCTGGAGTCGATGTGCCTTTGGCCTGATCCAGCGTGGCTCATCCTATGTTCTTAAAAAACAACCCACACAAATGTATACACTAAAAGAGTATTAAGCAAATTCTAATGCTAAAAGAAACATTCAATTAATCAAGTATAAAAATCATTTAAGGACAACAAGAAGAACAAAGAGTCAGGCCCACTTTTATTTACTGTATTTATTTTAGAGTATTTTTACCTCACCTTTCTCCTTGGAAAAGGACCCAAGGTGGCTTACAGTAGTGAGGGATAATATACAGTCCAGTACAATTAAGACGTGTTCAAGTATTTGAGAACAAGGAATTGAGGGACGTCTTGCAGTATTAATAAACGTTAGACAACATTACATTAAAGCAACACAGTTATAAGCAGTCATAAACACAAAGTATATGTGAACCTGTAGATTTACAAAGCCCTTCCTTGCCTAAAGGTCTGTCTAAATTAAAAGGCCTTAAGCTGCTAGTGCAGGCATGCCCAAACTTCGGCCCTCCAGATGTTTTGGACCGTAACTCCCACAGTCCTTCGCTATTTGCAATCTAAGCTGAGAATTCTGGGAGTTGTGGTCCAAAACATCTGGAGGGCCGAAGTTTGGGCATGCCTGCACTAGTGGAAAGACTGCAGAGATGGGGCTGGCCTAGCCTTGGCCAGAAGAGAATTTTATACCTTGGGAGCAGCCACCAAGAAGGCACCATCCCACGGCCTCTACAAACATGCTTTTGGGGTCTGTGGGATGGAAAGAAAGGGGTGCCCTGAACATTTGTGGTTATTTACACAATCTGGATCTGAACTTTGTAGATCATCACCAGCGCTCGGAATTAGGCATGGAAATAAGGATGTGTTGATCTTGCATCTCTGGAAGCCATCCTCTCCTTTATCCAGAGGAGAACAATGACCGATGACACCCAATCCAATGCTCCAGTCCTCAATGTGCCATCACTTCTAATTTCAAGGTTAGAATTGGTACTCAGGCATCATTTTCAAGCTGACGTGCAGAGCGGCTCTTGGGCAACTTTATTTCACAGCGACAAAAGCTTGCGGTGGATTTCCGACAGCCAATTCCCTCTCCCTTCACAGTGGGGATCTCAATCTCTTGGAGGAGACAGACGCTTGAAAGGTGGTGAGAATGAGCTGAGTGAAGGGAGAGAGAGTGAGAGAAAAAAGGCAGCGAGTCTCTCTCTTGGTGTGTGTGTCTTTCTATATCTGTGTTTACACATCCCTTCCTGAGATCCCCGAGTAGGAAATCTGAGAGATAGGGAAAGAAAGAGAAATCTCTATTTTGAAAGTGTCTCTCGGTGTAACGTGGGAGTTTGTTTTGGTTTCTCGCCTGTCTCACTGTTGGCAATGAACACATCCAATAAAGCCTCAGCTGCAACAATCAGTGTCTGGAAGGAGATGGTGCTGACAGATAGCACGGCTCTGAGATCGTATGGCCCTCTGTCAAGCAATACCAGTGTTGCCTGGAAGGGAAACAAGGAAAATGCAGACTCACCTGGGGGAATCACAAGGAGAATGGTATGCACCATTCCAGGATGGATGGAGATACATTTGTGCTAGTCGTGTCCGACTCATCTCCATATTCAAGCCGAAGAACCAGTGTTGTGCAAGTCCATGGCTAGCATGGCTGCAAGGAAACACTGTTTTAACTTCCCGATTTTTACAGTGGTCCCTACAGTATTTATCTACTTGCATTTACATGCTTTCAAACTGCTAGATTGGCAGGAGCCCGGGTTATCAGCAGGAGCTCACTTCACTGTGTGGCATCCGGGATTTGAACCACCGAGCTGCCGACTTTGCAGCCAACAGTTTTGAAGCCTTAGTCCACTGAGCCACCACGCCCCCTAGAGAGATATATACCGTTTATAAATTTCACAGGATCATTTGTATACAACTGCTTGCAGTTGCAGTTCAAAAGACCAGCAAAATACAGTATTCACTTTGCTTCTCCAGCCACAAGGTACCTGGTAAAGGAAAAGGTATACTGAAAGAATGCCAGTGTCTGTCTGCACTACACAGTTATAGCAGTCTGAATTGCCTTGACCCATCTTGTTTTCATCTTATAGAATGTGAGAGCTGTACTTCGGGGAAGTATTTAGAATCAGTCCTACACAGCTGTAATAGGTAAAGGTCCCCCATGAAAGTTTTAAGTCCAGTCCCTTCTGACTTTAAGGTTCTCATCTCTGTTTTGTAAGCTGGAGAGACATATTTCCTTTGTCTGTAGACATATCTCTATTGTCATGTGGCCAGCAGGACTAAACGAGAAATTGCAGGGCATACCATTACTAACTGTAATATACTCCCCTAAAAATAGCTGGGATTCTGAGTACTTCATCAAGTTACAATCCCAGCAGTTCGTTGATGTGGTATCGATCTGCTGTAACTTAGCAATGTAGATACATTTATAATGAGGTAGGCTAACCCTGTTAATCCTGACCTACGACCAGGCTGTGGTTTGCCTGGAACACCTCCTCTCACCATTGCAGGAAGATGCTCTCTCTTCCTCATTGGATCACAAGCTGCATTTGCTTCTATGGACTGATTCCCCTCTCTATTGCTACATGTATATAGAGCCTGGCTTCACAGACCAGTGAGGATATGGCTACATTAGTGATGGGGAGCGAGCTAGTCTTGGTCATTCTGGGCTGCTTTGGAATGTTTGAGCTTGAGTAGATTGATCTAATCAAGCCTGAACATTCACAGAGCTGCTTTGAGAAACTCCTTCTGCCCCTTGGTACATTCTTAAGGAGGAGTGGGAAGCAAGTAACCCTTTCTTCTGTTAGCTCTTTCAGAGACAAACAATAGACGCCCTGGAGCAGTTTCTAGCTGCATAGCCAGAGAAGTGCAGGCAATCTGTTTATGCAGACTTTCAGTAAAAGAGGTTGGTGATGGGGGGGGGGGGAGAAACCAAACCCAACCCAAATAAACCAAACCAAACCAAATCAAACAAAATCTTCAGGCACCCTTTAATTTTACCTTCCTTCAGATCAGCTCTCATATATGGCATAAACATAGCGGAAGGGGATAAACTAAAAAGGATCGGAGCAGCAATGCTATTCTACCTTGTATGCTTCTTTATTATATTCCGAGTGCTGTGGTTTAGTTGATTATTAGTCATGGACTCATGGTGTTCTAGCCTATACATGTGGGTAGTGGGAGAGGCTCACTGCCAACATCACACTGGAGTGATTTAGGTGATTGCAAAGCTAGAAAACAAGCTTTAATTGGGCTGATCCATATTGTTCCAAATTAACAGAGTAGGCTGTAACACTAGACTAAATTAGGATGGATAGTTCAAACAAGAACTTTATGTCATTAACCTTTTTAAAGTGATCCCAACTGGTCCAGCAGGGAACTACATTATGGAATAAATGCCCCTATAGTCAGCCTCTGAATTAAGTATCTGTTTGCAGAGCCAGAGTTTGGGAGTCCAATTTCTCACTGTGTATCCCTGGGGAATAGCCAGCCTGTGTGTCCTTGGATTAACTGCAGAATCCCAGGGCACCCATGGAAGAAATAAACCAGTTTTGAGAGCTCTATATCCATAAAATCCTAGTAATGTTAGCTACTGTATGAACTGACTCAATACATAATAATAATGATATGACAGCAATCCAATCCAATCTTTAACCTTGCCTTAGATCCACTTTTATTGCTAATCTCAGCTCAGGGGCAGTTTGTCCCTATTTTCACAAGGGCAATAAATCCACTCTAGGTTGTAGTCCGAAAATGTGAAATAGCTATCCAAGGCGCTGAAACATGGGAGATAGTGTTCAGCATGCCTAGGCAACCCCTTTGCAATTGAGACAGGAAAGACACTCAGAGTGCCCCTACCTTTGTGAATGAGTCCCAGCCTTGCTTCTATCACTGCATCTCTCTTTGCTCTCTCTTGATGTCACCCTGAGCAAGGCAAGTGGACAATGCTCTATGCTCTCCTTGCTCTTACCTTTGCAAAGAAAGAGCGGACTGCAGCAGCAGAGAAGCAAAAAAGAGAGAGGGCTAGGGGTATTACAGGTCAGGAGTGGGCCTGTTGCCAGGAAGTGGACAGCAGCTGGTGCCCAAGTGTGTCTAGCCGAGAATACTATTCCTGACTCTTATATGCAGACAAGGAACCGTCTGGTGCATTGAAAATATAACACACTTACTTTAAAAAAAAAGCATTACCCTTTGACTGTCTTTCTTTCCCTGTGAAAGGAAGGCCTGATGAGACTCAATCCTTTTTACTCTTGGATTATGAATATCAGATGTAGGCACATTAAAAGCCTAAGTGGGCATTTCCATCTCTTATACTGAAACATTTTATTGATTTATTTGATTGATAACATGGCGGATCCTCCCTTAACTTTCAGCTCTTTATCTGTAATTCACATTCCTCTTCTGTTAGAATGAGTCCCATTGAGGTATACAGGAGAAATCGGGAGGCTGGAACTGATGAGCAGTGCGGATTTTTCTGGGTCAATGTTTATTAATTTATTTACTAAGCTACTTTATATCCTGTCTTCCGCATCTATAGAGGTACGTTAATACTGGTATCATATTTACCATGGTGTCAGGCCTTCAGCTGGGGACAGTCAAAAATCATGAAGACACGATGAACTATCTTCATAGGGAGGGAAACCGAAGAATTAAGCCAGATAGAAATAACCAGAGAGGAGGTTCTTGCATGTCTTGTTCAACTAAATGCTAACAAATCACCAGGACCAGATGGCATCCATCCGCGAGTTCTCAAGGAACTTAAAGAGGAAACTGCTGAGGTCTTAGCCAAAATATATAAACTTTCCATGAAATCAGGCATTGTGCCTGATAGCAAATGTAACACCAATCTTCAAAAAAGGATCCCGAGGTGATCCAACCATTCAGTTTGACATGTGTCCCAGGTAAAGTGATAGAAACTATCCTAAAAGATAAAATTAATAGGCACATAGAGAGTGTCATCAAGCATGTGGATTAGGGAGAATTTATCTGGACTTTCAGATGGCTTTAAAACAAGGTCCTGCACCAAAGGCTCTTGAATAAACTTGCTAGTCATGGAATCAAGGGATCAGCAACTGGCTAAGGGACAGGAAACAGAGGGTAGCACTAAATGGACACTTCTCCAAGTGGTGGGAGGTAAAGAGTGGGGTCCCCCAAGGTTCAGTACTGGGACCCCTGCTTTTCATCCTCTTTTTCATAGATGATCTAGAAATAGGAGTAAATAGCAAGGTAGCCAAATTTGGCGACAACACTAAATTATACAGGGTAGTAAAAACTGAGAGAGATTGTGAGGCACTCCAGAGGTATTTGACACTGAGGGAGTGGGCAAACCAGTGGCAAATGAGTTTCAACATTAGCAAGTGCAGAGTGATGCATGTTGGGGCAAAATAAAAAAACAAACAAACAAAAAACAATTACTGTATATACTCGAGTATAAGCCTAGTTTTTCAGCCCTAATTTTGGGCTGAAAAAAGGGGTCCTTGGCTTATATGCGGGTCAATACTTTTAGCCACTGAGGCAAGTTTGGGTCAGTGGCTAAAAGTCATTTTAAACATTGTGCGCCACTTCTCCTGACGCCCCCATGTTTAAAATGACTTTTTAAAAGGTCATTTTAAAATGACTTTTAGCCACCAACTCAAGCACTTGCCTCGGTGGCTAAAAGTCATTTTAAACATCACACACACACCCAGCTCACAAAGGAGGAGTTGCCAGGCCCTGCTGCATTTCCCACCCTAGGCTTATACTTGAGTCAATAAATTTTCCCAGTTCTTGGGGTTTAAATTAGGGCCCCCGGCTTATACTCAGGTCGACTTATACTCGAGTATATATGGTATATAACTGATGGGGTCTGAAATCTCTGCAAAGAACCAGGAAAAGGACCTTGGTGTCCTGGTGGACAGCTCAATGAAGGTGTCGATCCACTGTGCCACAGCAGTGAAAAAAACAAACTCAATGCTAGGGATCATTAGGAAGGGTAAAGATAGAACATGTCAGCAAGTGTAATTTTGCCTCTTTATAAATCTATGGTGAGGCCCCATCTGGAGTATGTGTACAGTTCTGGTCACCATACCACCAGAAGGATATTATGGAAATGGAAAACGTGCAGAGGAGGGCAACCAAAATGATTAGGGGATTGGAACATCTTCCTTACCATCTGAGGCTGCAACGGCTGGGTCTCTTTACTCTTGAACAACGGCGCCTAAGAGGTGACCTGATTGAAGTTTATAAAATCATACACAGTGTGGACAAAGTCAATAAGAAAAAACTGTTTTCCCTATCGCACAACACTAGAACAACTGAGCCTCATGGCGCAGTGGTTAAATGCCTGTACTGCAGGTAAAACTGTGCTCACAACCTGGGGTTCAACCCCAGGTAGCAGGGTCATGGCTGACTCAGCCTTCCATCCTTCCAAGGTCGGTAAATGAGTACCCAGCTTGCTGGGGGGGCAATGTGTAGCCTGCATACTGTGGTATGGGGCGGTATATAAGCATAACACTTTTTGCTTTGCTTTAGGGATCACTCCATGAAACTTTTGGGTGCTAGATCTCAAACGAATAAGAGAAAGTACTTTTTCCACCAAGAGGATCACTGGTCTGTGGAACTCCCTGCCAGAAGAAGTGGTGACAGCTGTCAGCCTTGACAGATTTAAGAAAGGATTAGACAAGTTCATGGAGAACAAGGGTATCAATGGCTATCATTATGGATGCCTAAGGACAACCTCCGGGTTGGAGAGAGAGGCAGGATCTCTCAATGCCATTTGCGGGGAATCATAAGCAGGTGAAGACATCTGCTTGGGAATACCCTGAAGCAAATGGTGAGCTGCTGTGTGAGACAGAATGCTAAACCAGATGGGTTGTGGCCTGTTCCAGCAAGGCTGTTCTTATGTTCTTATGACTGGGACCAGAAATAGTTGAGCTGGGTGGAATGTCTTGTTCAGGAACAAGCTCCTTGGGACCTTTATTCAAACTGGATCTGCATACCATATGTTGCCATCATCTTGTATTCCATTTCACATGTCAAAGTTTCTCAGAAAGTGTGTGTTGTCTTTAAGATAAGATAAGATAAGATAAGATAAGATAAGATAAGATAAGATATGATAAACTTTATTGTGATTGTACATTGTACTTTTGCACATAATAATAATAATAATAATAATAATAATAATAATAATAATAATAATAATAATAATAATAATTTTATTTTTATGCCGCCTTTCTCCCCAAAGGGACCCAATCATAAAGTGCACAAAACATAATACAGTCACTCCCCCCGCCATTTCACGGTTCAGGTACTGCGGTCCCACTATATCACGGGATTGCAGTACCTGCAGGGGGCGGGGGGCCCCCGCCACTCCGGGAGGCCTCGGAGCCACCCCCCAGACCCATTCCGGGAGGCCTCGGAGCTGTGCGGGGGGTGGCGGGGAGCAATCACATCGCTCCCCATCGCACCCCAGACCCCTCTGGGAGGCCTTGGAGCTGCGCAGGGGGGTGGCGGGGAGCGATTGCATCGCTCGCCGCTGCCCCCGCCCCTCTGATTGCCCCCTGCCCCCACCCGACCCACTTCCGCATATCGCATATTTTCATGTATCGTGGGTCGGGTGGGTCCCTAACCCCCACAATAGGCAGGGGGGTTACTGTACACATAAAACACATATCAAATTCTTCTTCTTCTACTACTACTACTACTATTACTACTACTACTACTACTACTACTACTACTACTACTACTACTACTACTAGGAACTGCAGAGCTGGAAGGGATAATTGAATCCAGCCCCTAACAAGAAGGCATGGGGGGGGAATCAAACTCCCAGTCTTGGGCTTTGAAGCACTGAACTGCCAGTGCAATGTTAACAGCCAAATACCTCAGTGGTTTAGGTTTCCGGCTCCAGAACCAGAGTCTGGGAGTTTAATTTCCCACTATATGCCTCCAAGTGTCGAGCCACCTTGTGTGGCTTTGGGAAAATGGCACAGTCTTTGGGTGGCCCCCGGAAGAAGGGAAGCATAAACTATTTCTGAGTGTTCCATACTTGAAAAGAGTCTCTGTAAGTCAGAACTGACTTCACAACACATTATTTATGAATGTTAAGAGCATCGCTCTCACTGGCAAATTGATGCAACTTGAAGACTCAGTGTAAGGATTTGCTCTTGTGTGTTCAGTTGCAAGACTTGAGGTACAGCAGCAAATGGTTATGGCTACTTTTTAAATCAATGGCAATTTGCCCACAGGATTTAAATCCATTCCGTTCATCTAGCAGATGTTAGCTGATAGGATTTTGCCCAGTTCTATTTGTTGCTATGGACATGAAAAGCTAATCTCAACTTTTGATTTAAATGTGAACCAGGTCCTTAGATCTGAGGAGGGGATGATGTAGGCATAGCTGCTTTTTGAGGTTGATCTGATGGTGTTTATAAGAAGAGGGCAGAAAAATCCTGCATACGTTACTCAGCTCTTTAACATCAATATCAATTTCCAGGTTTTGTGTGTGTGTGTGTGTGTGTGTGTGTGTGGTCACATCCATTCAAAGCCACCAAAACTCTAAGGCAGAATGTCTGTGAAGATTCTGAGTCATCCAGGTGAGGTTATCTGGGAGTTGAGTCATGGCAACTGAACTTCTTTTCTTGAGAGATTGAAACATTTTACTACTCATCCAAACAGCTTCATCAGTCTGAGGAAAGTTAGTGGTGAGGCCTCACCTTGGTTTCATATTACTGTGGTCTGAACCGACTGTACAGTTCTGAAGAAGCTCACAAATTGGATAATGGAATAGGTTTGTAGGCGGACAATGGCATGAATAGGCTTGTTAGGTGGACAATGGCCTGGGGTGCGTGAAAGTCCCACCTATTCAGGCCAGGGTGGGGTGAAACCAAGGTGAACTATAAACTGGAAGACTCCCACCAACTTTTCTTAGTCTGAAGCTACTTGGATGAGTAGCAAAACCTTTCGATCTCACAAGAAAACAAGTCCAGTTGCCATGACTCAACTCCCAGATAATCTTACCTGAATGACTCCAAATCTCCACAGACGTGTGTTCATAATGGAGAAGATAATCTTTCTAGACTGAATTAGGTAAGTCATTTGGCTAGTTAGACAAGGAGGGAGTTGTAACCTAAGGTGTGAAACTGGAAAAAAATGGTTGGATGACAAATGATTGGCAGACTTGAAGAGTTGCCATCCCAAAAGATATAACCATGGATGGCCACATATACTGTGCCCAATTGCTGACTTAGCTTTCATGCTAAAGGGGATGAAATCTTTATTGCTGGGGAAAGGGGTGGACACCCACAGGATGACATAGGCCAAATGCGATGATTTGACCCTTGTGAGCCATAGGGATTATAGAAGGAAAGGCTAGGGAGAAGGAACTCCATTTGTCATCCTGAGGGCCACCCTTAAAAGGCATTACCAGGGCATCACTACAACTCTGCCTGCCTTATATTTGATATTAAATGCTCTAATGGGATTGCAACGAAAGCGCAGCAAAGCTGAGTGGAGTTGACCCACTTACCAAGGAAAAAGCATTGTGCGGTTGAAGCTATGTTGCTCCAAGTTCTGTGCACCATTCACTGCTATGCATATCTTTAAAGAAAATAGTGTGTTTCATTCCCAGAGATGAATCCCGGTTATTCAAATTAATAGAGAGCTGAAATGGCTCGCTGTTTCTCACGAATCCTTTCGGCAGCCAAGGGAAGGAAGCCAGTTTCCTGATGGTCCCCACCCTCTCATTTCTTATGAACATGTTCACGGGTTAAATTACGTTGGCCTTGGGTTCCCTCATTCTTGTTGATAGTGAGGTCACCACATAGCCAATCTCTCATATCGCTGTGGCACCAGGAAAGAGAAAACATGTGCAGTAGCAGGATAAGAGGGCCCCAGGAGCACCCATCTTAATATCTGACGCCAGATCTTTAGAGCACTTTGATTTAATTTTTTTCTATCTAGTACAGATGGAGTCTTTAACTTACTGGTATGTAAGGCTGCCAGGTCTGGTTATGGGGGCCATTTTATCAGTCTTGGACCTGCAACCTCATGGAATGGATTGCTGTCATCCTACGAACCCCAAATTTCAGGGTTCATTCCCACGGCTTCTTGACGTGCAGTTTCAACATGCAAGCTGCTGCTGGGGCTCACATACTGGATTACCAGCATTTTTAAGACACATCATCACAAAGTCTCCCATGTTGTTTTTCACACATTAACAATTTTGCAATGATTGCAAATGGCCCCAATCCACATGGCACCACAAAGGCCTACACTCTCGTCCCAGGGACATTGCAAGGAACTATGTTTAGGTCTCAGACTTGGTTTCCAAAATCTCAAGGAATAAGGAAATGCTGACCTTGCAGACATATTGGTGTAATAGTCACACCAGTTTCACGGTCATGGACTGCCCATGGGTAGGGTGGGTCTCCAATGTGAATAACAAATAAGAATCAGTATCTCGGGAAACAGCGGTTCTGGACAGGATTTTAAAAAGATGAATATTCACAATTTTAGACGGAAATTCCGCACATACGTATATACCGAGGAGCAATTTCCACTGAACTCAGTGTGACTTATTTCTCAATAAGGAACCCTAACACCAAGCAGTTTATTGTCTGCAGGAGTGCTTTACGTTTATAGTTTTGATCCAACAGCTTGACGGGGGCAGAGATCCAGTGCCATCTTCACTGAATTAATTTCTGGTGTTCCTAAAGAATATCACGGGGGGGGGGGGGGATCATTCTGTTGTTCTAGAGTTGCAACTGGATGAGTTAAGCCATTTTTTTTGAAACCAAAATCAAAACAAAAACAAATGGCAATTGTATACATTTGCAATTTTAGCAGAGGAAGGTGGGATCATTTTGCAACCGCCCCCTCCTACCCTGACCATCCCCCCCAATGGGTGTAATTTTTGGAGGCCACTTCACAAGGGTCTTTGATAGCGGTTTTCCCCTCCAGTTTTTGTGAAGCTGCCCTATAATTTTGTATGAAATTCAAGATCAGTGTCTCTCTAATATCTTATGAATAATTTACACCGCCAGCCTTTCCGTGGCAGAAGACTAAACTAATTAGGACCTGAAGGAATTTCCATGTGTTTAAGCCACATTATATCTTCAAGGTTTTACCAGTTCAAAGTCATGGAGTCTAACTTTGGGCTTCTTATGTGTTAATGGCACCGGGAAAAAAACAAGTTTCATGCCCTTGTTTTAGCTTGAGATGCGAAACAACTAATGAGTAGGGACAGTGTGGGCCGTCTTTAAATGGGCTTCCGGCTGCTCATCTGCGCAAGGAAAAACTTGCAAGCCAGGATAGAATAATATTTTCTCTCTCTCTCTCTCTCTCTCTCTCTCTCTCGCTTTCTGTGCAATCGGCTTCCCTGCCTTCTCCTTCTATTCTTCCTCACCAAATAACTGGACTACTCTAATCTATGTACTTGCTGTGGGGCTGCCCTTGAATACTGCTTGGAACCGCCCACTAACAGCTCCCACTGTTGCTGGATTCCTGACTGGAACAAAATGACTGGATATATTGCTCCCTTTTTTGGTTGACCTGCGCTGGTTGTCAGTTGGTGTTTGGGCCCAGGTCAAGGTGCTAGTTTTTTTTTAAAACCCTAAATGGTGTGGAATCTGAATACTGATCACTTTCTTACTGCTTTGCCTTCTTTCACGCACCATTCCTCAGCTGACATTCTGTTCCAGATCTTTTGGTTGTCAGAGCCACAGGACCTGGAAGCAAAGAGCAGGGACTTTTCAATGGTGGAACCCAGTTCGTTAGATGCCCTCCTCACTCAAAACTGGTAAACTCCAGACCTGTACTTTTTCAGATGTTTGTCCCAAACTGTCATTTAGGAAGGAGTTCAGCTAAAAGATTTTACTCTCTTCATTATACTTATATTTAAGCTGCCCCCGTTGCTTTTATGGATTTGTGGGTTGGGTGGGTTGGAGGGATCATTATGAATGGCTGTTTTTGTTAATTTTGGATATCCTCCCACCTCTACCTCCACCCCAAGCTGATGCCTTTGGATCCTGTTTAATGCATTGTATACACTGGATTTGGTCGTATTATTTAGAATTGCTTTGAGACCATTGCTTTTTGAAAAAAGGAGTGCAGCTGTGGAGGTTTTAAAATAATTAAGTATACACTCTGGACAGTTGTAATGAGCATTTCCGAGTTGATGATCCCATCATTGGAGTGCAAGGGTGCTTTCAGAATTTAATTTATCTATTCCGCCTTGTTTTTATTGTTTTTCATGTTGTCTTTCCTTAGTTTATAGTAGAGATGGGCACAAATTGAAAAAATGATGTTTTGTTTTTTTGTTTTTTGTTGTGGGTCCATTTCAGTTTGTTTTTGTTTTTCGTGAATGTTTTGAAAAAAATTCATTTTGTTTTTTCATTTTTTGTTTTTCGTTTTTACCTGCTTTTGCGGGACTTAAAGCATTTCCGCGCGCGGACGTCCCCCAACGCCCCAGACCAGAGGGAAAACACTAAAAAAATGATGCTGGCAGAGACACAGTATAGACTAGGTACGCAGGGAGGCTGCAAAGGCAGCGGGGGGTGTTGCCCAGGGTGTAAGGCAGCCGCAGAGTGACTGCACTGCGGGGCAGGGGAGGGTACTCACCGAGAAGTACTCATGCACACAGGGAGGCTGCAAGAGAAATCTCTTCTTTCTCTCCCCTAAGAGCCAGGCTGCTGCCAGCAGGAACACAGAGACACGTACCTGCCTGCCTGGCCTAAAGTAACAAGTCGCAGAGACAGCAATCCCACACTAACTCTCACCGCAGACTGCAAGGAGGACGGGGGCTGCCAAAGCTTTTTATGCCCTCTGTGGCTGCCACACCTACCCAGTCTGCAACCTGGGCATGCTATTGGTTGAAATTGTCCAAGAATTTACATGATCCCATCACATGGCCTGCATCCATCTTGTGGCTGGAATCCATTTTGTGTCATCCTTAAAGGAAAAGAAAAAATACATCGTGATGGGAGAAAGTCAAAAACAAAAGTTTTAAGGACCGCAACCCCGGTAGGTAATAATTTCAAATAATTATCACTGCGTTTTTACAGATGTCCAGGGCATTTTAATATCCAAGAAATCAATATTAGGCATCTGGGAGCCATTTTGGGTCAATGTCCCCTGTTGTTGTTGTTGTTCAGTCGTTCAGTCGTGTCCGACTCTTCGTGACCCCATGGACCAGAGCTCGCCAGGCCTTCCTATCCTCCACTGCCTCCCGGAGTTTTGTCAAATTCATTTTGGTTGCATCGATGACACTGTCCAACCATCTCATTCTCTGTCCTCCTCTTTTCCTTTTGCCTTCGATTTTTCCCAGCATCAGGGACTTTTCCAGGGAGTCCTCTCTTCTCATGAGGTGGCCAAAGTACTGGAGCCTCAGCTTCAAAATCTGTCCTTCCAGTGAACATTCGGGGTTGATTTCTTTCAGAATGGATAGGTTTGATCTCTTTGCAGTCCAGGGGACTCTCAAGACTCTCCTCCAGCACCACAGCTCAAAAGCATCAATTCTGCGGCGATCAGCCTTCTTTATAGTCCAGCTCTCCAATGTCCCCTAACTCCCCTTAAAGGAAAAAAAATACAGCGATCTGAGAAAAGACATAAATGCATGTTTTAAGGACCCCAACTCCCCTGGTAGGTATTATCAGGCAGAATAAATAATTATCGCTGGGTTTTTACAGATATTCAGGATGTTTTTTAACATTTAAAAACAGCTCATTTCATTGCGCGTCGCCATTAATGAAAACGAAACGTAACAAACCCAATTTTTGTGGTTCTGTTCGGTTCGTTCCAATTTCATCACAATTTTCATTATTCATTTCATTATGTAACAAAACAAATAACTAAGAACGGAATGAATTTTTTTTCCCGTTTTGTGTCCATCTCTAGTTTATAGTTTCAGTTGACTATGTCTAATTCCATGCTGTATATTTATTATGTTATGAATTTACCTAAAGTGTTATTTGTTTCATTTGTTATGGACTACACAGAGTGGCTTTGTTGCTATTTGGGTGGTTTATATATGAATGAATGAATGAATGAATGAGTGAATGAATGAACGAATGGACTTTAATTCCATACCAGATTCTAAGACTGGAGCATTGCCAAAATGTCACTCAAGTGGGAAAGCATCACTTCCCTTTACATTGAAAAATACATCTTTCCTTTTGAAAGGAAAGAAGATCTTAACTGGGCTAAACTGGGTTGCTTTTGTTGTGGTTTCCTGATCCCAAACCTTTCGATTCCTGCATATGGGTGGAAAAATGCACCATGCACGTCTATGCAAGGCCAAGAAGCCAAGCCACAAGTTAAGCTTCCACATCGACATCTCCTCTTTTATCTACTGGCTCTCTTCCTCTTCCTCTTCTCCTTCCAGTCTCCACCCCTTGGAGGTACGTGCATCCAATGTTCAATGGAAACGGAGGAATCCTTCAGATCTCAAAAGGAAGGAAGGTGGTAGGGGGAAAAAATCCAAGAAAGATCAGTGAACAACTTTCATCAAGGAAAGAAGCATCCACAGGGAAGGTTTCCATTTAGCAACCTCTGGTCACTGGATGGTGAAATTGACTAGTACTAGTCCTTTCTCCTTTGCTCCTTCTAGAGCAGTGGTTCTCACCCTGTGGGTCCCCAGATATTCATGGACTGCAACTCCCAGAAGCCTCCACCATTCTGTGCTGGAAAGGGTTTCTAGGAGTTGCAGTCCAGGAACATCACCCACCGGTTGAGAACCACTGTTCTAAAGACTGGCCGACATCACATGCTTCCATAGGAACCAGTGCAAAGGAGCAGACACAGTTTACATATCTGGACCAAACCAGGTTGCCAGACAACAGCAATGATGACAATGACAGTGACAATGACGGCAATGAAGACAACAACAACCACAGAGACAAATCCAGAAGAAGTGAAGAAGGAGGTTTCATCATGTGGATATGCCAAACAAACCCGAATCAATGCACCAAATGCCCTCTTAAACAGGAACGAAGACGATGTGTGGATAGGCTGACAGTGCTATGGATCCACCCAGGTCTCTGCAGTTTTGCATTTGCCTCAGATATGTAAGGATGAAATTTATCATCATGACATCTGTCGGAAATATTGTGATGGGGTTCCTGCATGGCAGGGGGTTGGACTAGATGGCCCTTGAGGTCTTTTCCAACTCTATGATTCTATGATTCTATGATCTCCCTAATTTCAAAGTGAAGCCCGCTACATTGATGTGGAACTGAATGATTTGCAGACTTGAACACTACTGAGATAGCATTCTGTGCAGTGAAACTGTTGGCAGGGTCTATGACATTCTACCAATTAGTAGGTCAAAAATGGCAGTACCTAAGACAAGTCTGTCAAAGACTTTTAAGAGTTGCAGAGGGGGTGGGCGGGAGTGAAGAACGAGAGCCTCGTTTCCTTGATCAGGGTCTTTCCAGTAATATCATAACATTCTCCCTGGATATTTTGCACATCAAAGGGAAGAGTGGAAATGGATGGACATGAAAAGGGGACAGCAGCTGCCAAGTTAAATACAAGCCTTTCATTAAAGATGAAGGGCAAGAGGCGTACCTGGAGAGTTGGATGCAAGAACTAGCTTTGAGTGAGAGCTTATCCCCTCTTGCTTTCACTTCTCCTGCTCTCGGGGAAGCCTCCAGCTGCCAAATTCACTTGATCTTGGGGGAATGGGAGGGGATATGGCCACCCACCAGCAAAGAAGTCATACTCTGAGACAAGGCAGTATGTAGATGGTATGGCTGGATTAAAGGTAAAGCAAAGGTTAAGCAGTATACGTCAGCCCCATAAACATGTAGGGAACAGGTCAATAAACAGGAGAAAAAGCACTGGACATGAAGCATGGCTTGGGAAGATAGCAAGCTCTCTTATACCCAGGCTACCATTTATCCATCTAGCATCATAAGAACATAAGAACATAAGAAGAGCCATGCTGGATCAGGCCAAAAGCCCATCTAGTCCAGCTTTCTGTATCTCACAGTGGCCCCACCAGATGCCTCTGGGAGCACATGAGGCTAGATATCTGTCTCCTGATACCACTCCCCTGCATCTGGCCCTTGAAGTACCCTGGTTTTAAGCCTGGAGATGACACCTCTCCCTCGTGGTTTGTAACCTGTGATGGACTTTTCCTCCAGGAATCTGTCCAACCTCCTTTTGAAGGCATCCAGGCCAGATGCCATCACCACATCCTGTGTCATCATGTCATCATGTTGTGTTATGACAGTAATAGTCTCCACTGGTTAGGTCTCATCTAGACTACTGTGCCCAGTTCTGAGCCTAATACTTGAAGGAGAATGCCAACAAGCAGCAGTAAGTATGATCTAATAAGGGGGACCTGATTATCACAGGTCTGTATGGCTAATCAGTACACATGCAAAAGCAGTGGACACCCAGCTTAACCACACTATGAGGCTAATATCAGGAGCTATTAGATCAGCTCCTTCTGAATGGCCACCCATGCTATATGACGTACCACCACCCATATCTTAGAAGACAATCAGCTTTTAGAAGAGAGTGGCAGAAATGCAAGACGAATCAATTATTACCCATACACCAGAACTGTCCTGATCAAATGTTTAGATTCAAATCCTCGAACCTTCTGTGGAAACTGAGACAGCAACTCGTCAGAAAAGGCTTTGACATTGAGGCAGCATGGTGCCAAGAGTGGGAAACTTCTAATCCAGACCTCCTTAGTACGATACCATTATGGCTTTGATCTCCCAAGGGAAAACCTGGACAGGACTTAACTCAGATTCACACTAATCACAGCAGGTGCCAATATTGGAAACAAATGGGGGCTGGTCAAGAATTATAATTGTGATTGTGGGTCTGTTCCTCAAACGTTGAATCACATTGCACTGGGATGGTCACTTAGAAGATTCCCTGGCTCCCTGCAAGAATTACATACATCATTGCTGTTCAATGGTTAAATGAATTAGGTGTCTAGCCCTAGGTATAGGGCAGTGTCAGTGAACCTATGGCATGGGTAGCAAAGGTGGCACTCAGAGCCCATTCTGTGGGCACCCGACATCGCCTCTTCCCAGCCACCTGTACTCAGGTTAAATCGCTGCATTGTGAAAACTTAAGTGGGTTTTGAATTGCAGTTTGGGCACTCGGTCTCTAAAAGGTTCGCCATCACTGGTCTAGGGGCTCTAGAAACTACTCATACAGAATTACAGTATTCTTCAGTATTGATATGACATGTTTTTAAAATCTCATAGAATTTATTCTTTGAATGTTTTGCATTTTATACATGTTTTATATTGCCCTCGCAAATTCTTAAATAATAATGCTGTATTTTACTGTGCCATATGAAATAAATAAATGAAGGGAACCAGAAACCAGGTCCTATAAGGAAAGACTGAAAGAACTGGGCATGTTTACCCTTAAGAAAAGAGGACTGAAGGGAGATATGATTGCACTCTTCAAATACTTGAAAGGAAGTTATAGAGAGGAGGTGCAAGATCTGTTCTCACTGTCATCCCAGAGTGCAGGACACATAATAAAGTGCTAATTTTAACCTGTAGAACCCCAAGTGGCTTGGGACCAAGCTATCTTAAGGACCACGTCTCCCATTACAAGTCTGCCCAGACATTGGCCGTTACTTCACGAAGTGCCTCACTTCGAACCGACCTTGCTTTCGCTGTGAATTCGGAGGCGGTCACGTGGCGGTCACGTGTTCTCGCTTCGCTCCCGCCCCTGTTTCTCAGTACTCACAAGCTGCAGTTTTAGGACCGATTCGAGCACAACCTCACGTGCTCCCTTCGCATTCGCATGCCACTTTTCAACGTTCCTTATTTCCCATCCGTCCTTTAAAAAAATACCTACCGACGGTGTATCGATGCACTGATGCTGGACTGTCAGTTGCAATGGCTCGACTGATTTCAACTGTTTCCTGGCATCATTGGCAGCCCCCCCCCGCCGCCGCCGCTACTCGGGGGGAGCCCTGCATGGCACAGCCGCCTGCCCTCCGCCGCTTGCACGCTGCCTGCCCCAGGTGCCCTGCTCTGGCTGGGCGAGGCGGCAGCGGCTCCTCTTGCTCCCGCCGCCACCGCCGCCACCGCCGCTGCCGCCGCCGCTACTCGAACGAGGAAGTAACAGCGCAAAGCGATGAAACGATATAGCAATGCATCGATATCCCTGTTTGAATATTTTTTTAAAAAACTTGAAATAAAAGCCAAAAACCGAGACCACACGTCACGTTGGGAGCGAAGCGAGATGCGAAGCGAAAAGATTCCCGGCCCCTGGCAGGGGAACCACTCACCCCGCTTGGAGCACAGTAAAGGGGGCGTGGTCGGGGTGGCATCGCAGCCAAAAAGGAGGAGCGTGCGGATTGAAACGATCGATTCGCACAGAAATGAGGGCTTGCCGCGAAGCGAGCGGTTCGTGAAGTAACAGCCATTAAGAACATGGGTGAAGGCCTTTCTCTGTGTCTGTCCACCTTCACAGTTTCATTGGGGAAACAGGAAAAGTCCTCATCTGTGAGATTCTTAGTCATCCAGGTGAGGTTATCTTGGAGTTGTGTAATGGGAACTGGACTTCTTTTCTTGTGGGATCTAGCCTAGTCAGACCAGGGTGGGGTGAAACCATGTTGAACTATAAATTGGAAGCCTCTCCCCAACTTTTCTCAGACTGAAGAAGCTACTTGGACGAGTGGCGAAACATTTCAGTTCCACAAGAAAAGAACCCCAATTGCCATTAACCATCTCCTAGGAAAGGGCCTTCTCTGTTGCTGCTGCCAGACTCTGAAACTTCCTCCAACAGGAAGCCAGGCAATGTTTCTTCCCCTAAAAAAAGGGTAGGGCTGTTCTCTCCCCACTTCCCCATTTTCCTAGTCCCCCCCCCCGGATCTTCAGATTTCCAGATTGAACAAGCCAGTTTCGTATTGCTGGTTCCAGTTAGAGTAGACCAATTGATTAACTAAGATTTCCATCAGTCTTGACTTACCTTTCACAACTAATCCAATAGCTGTAGCATTTAGCTAAGATGAGCAGTAGGCTAGACTTGGTTGGTTAATCAGAAGTGAACAAGCTGGCAGACATGTTTTTACCTTTGAGATTTCATGGGACATCTCATTGCAAGGGATTAACACGAAGGGTCTTTTGGAATCTGCCCCTAGAAAGAGAAGCAATCCATAAATCCATAGGTCCATGGATTTGTGTTAATAGATGACAGCAGAAGATTGCCAGGTACAACACTTAGCTGATCTCTACTGATCTCATACACCATATTTGGACAAGAGATATCTGTGAAACCAAAGAGTAAAAACAGTCTGGTTTTTAACTCTCTCTCTCTCTCTCTCTCTCTCTCTCTCTCTCTCTCTCTCTCTCTCTCTCCTTGCTTGTCCATCAGTTTAGCCAGGTCAGGCGGTGCCTGTGAAACAGCTGCCTCCCTTCCCTCCTATCTCAGATGCCCAATCTGTGGCAAATCTTGACAGCTGTTCCCTTGGGGGAAGAGGTCTCTTCAGAAGGAGAGCTGCTTTGGGCTATACATATGCCAGCCTATGAGGGAATATACACCATCTGGTAGAAAGCAGAAATAAGGAGGAGTAAAAGAGAGGGGAAGGAAAGACACCAACAGTTTCCTCTATGAAAAGGGAAGCATTTCCTACTTCTTATCATGTGGCCAAGACAGGTTAAAGCAGGGGTCCTCAAACTTTTCAAACAGGGGGCAGGTTCACTGTCCCTCAGACACTGTTGGGGGCCAGATTATAGCTTGAAAAAAATATGAACAAATTCCTATGCACACTGCATAGAGTAGCATAACCCCTCTGTGACCATTCCAAAAACCCCAGCAGGTGCCTGCTGTCACTTTTTGAGACACCCACCCCCGCACGAGCTGCCTGGGCCCACCCACCCCTCTTACATTTTTTTTTACCTGTGCCTAGTCAGGTGGGCTGGTCGTTGCTTGTTGAGGGGCGCCCAACCGCTCCCCTGGCTGCCTGTGGGGAGGTTCCCCATGAACACTTTGTCCCGAGGCCTAACAGGCCTAGCTGGGCCCGTGTGGCCTAGCCGGAGGCCAAGCCCGGTCCATGCCATTCACCTGGAGGCCCACACCCATCCCACGGCTTCCCCTTATCCGCTCCTGCCTGCCTGTTGGGGGAAAAGGAGGGCCTACTGGATACCCTCCACACTGCATCTAGTGCAGTCTGCTCATCCCGACGGGCCCACATGGCGGCTCCGGTGTTCCGTGCCCAACAACCTGCAGCTCCCTGGTGCGGCTCCAAGGAGGGAGAGGGAAGGCCTGACCCGTTCTCCTGGGGGGGGAGCAAGTAGGGGGTCTGCAATGGCCGGTAGGCCAGATTCAGGACCCTAGTGGGCCAGATCCGTCCCTCAGGCCTTAGTTCGAGGACTCTTGGGTTAAAGGATCAATGGAGAGGAGGCTGGATCTATGGTGGACTCAGGGCTGGCGCTTCAGTTAAGGCAAACTAGGCAGTTGCCTAGGGCGCCAAAATGGAGAGAGGACGCTGGCCGGCCTGCCGCCCCCTGCCGCCCCCCCGCCGCTGGCCACCACCATCCGTCCCCCCACCGCCCGCCAGCCGCCCGTCGCTGTCCACCCATCGCTGCCCGTCACCATCCGCCCCCGGCCCCCCGCGCCCATCGCCGCCCACCACCACCCCTCGCCACCGCCCCGACCCCCGCTGCCCCTGCCCCACCCACTCGCCACCTGCCCCACCCCCTGCCCCTCGCCTAGGGCGCAAAAAAAAAAAAACTAGCACCGGCCCTAGGTGGACTCAGAGGGCATGGCCTTATATTCAAAATGTCTGAGGAGTTTCATATGTTTGAATTATGAGATGAGCAAACCAGCTGGTTGATGCTATTTTTTTAAAAAAGCACCGACCACAGGGCCCCGCAAGCCAGCTGGTCCGTGTTAGTTTTTTTTTTAAGCGCCGACCAGCCCCGCGAGCCAGCTGGTCAGCACTAGTTTTTTTGTAAAAAGCACCGACAGCAGGGCCCCGCAAGCCAGCTGGTTGGTGCTAGTTTTTTAAAAAAGCGCTGACTGGCTGGCAGGGCTCCAACAGTTGTTAAAAAAAGAAAAAGAAAAAAAGAAAAATGAAACAAAATGAAAACAAAACCTTTTTTTTAAAAAAAATCATTTTGTATGAAACAAAATGAAACAAAAAACCCAGAAACAAAAAATGAAACTAAATGCCATTATGGCGTTCTGTGCCCATCTATAATTATATGAATTATGTTCATATGAATCTATAGGATCACATAGACTTTGTGTTTATAACCACTTAAAACCTTGTGTGATTATACTGACACTGTTTTCAATGTTAGTTTCCATCACTCACAACTTTACATGGAATTTTACTGTCCTTTTAACTACTTGCATTCTCTTGTAGCTTTAAGGTAATGTTTTTCAATACTGGAAGATGTTCCTCAATTCCCTGTTCTCAATATTGAACATGTCTTAATTGTACTGAACTGTATATTATCCCTCATTACTGTAACCTGCCTTGGGTCCTTTTCCAAGGAGAAAGGTGGGGCAAAAATACTCTATAATAAATAAAATAAACAAAATAAACTGATGACCTATGTAGTTTTAGGGCATTGCTGTAAGCTTTCTAAACCTCCCGCCCCACCACTTCTCTCTCTCCACTCTTTCTCCTCATCCATGCGGAGGCCTGGTGTCTAATTTCTGTTTTGTTGGATTGTGCTTGAAATACCTTCACAGACTTATACAGCCACTTCCTCCAAGACATGCACAGTTTCTCATGTGTAAATGGTCAATAAGATTCTAGCAAGTGTATGAAAATATCTATCAAGTAGGTCAGCCATGTCCAAAGTCTTGCCCGGGGGCCGAATCCAGGCCACTTTGATTGGTCCGTGGCTGGCTGGCCCACCCCTCCCTCCCCCTCCTTCCTTCGCCCTCCTGACGAAAATCTCCCACCGCAGCGCTCCTTACCTGGGGATTTGCCAAGAAGGGGCGGGGGCGGCGCGAAGGGATATATGGGGCTGTGCCGTCAGACATCACCTTGACAACGAGCCCAGTCCCCGCCCACCAGTGTTGGCTCAGTAGGCTTGGAAGGGTGGCTACAGTCTCCTGAGGGAGGCACGAGGCCAAAGCGGGTGGGGAGGCGGTGGCGGCTGAGGAAGAGTGGGCGTCGCATTCCCATCCTGAGGAACATGCGCCTCTTGCTGCCTGTCTTGCTCCTCTCATCCCACCTCTGCCCTCAAGTGACATGCTAATGCTTCCTGCTATGATTCTTGTTTTTGTAGTATTCTTTTTAATTTTACTTTGAGTAGTTTGCAGTTTCATACTGCAATGGATTCTAGCCAACTCCTCTTTTCTTAATACATTTTTTTTGCAAAGAGTGAGGGGGAGGGGTACAGCGGGTGGGGCTTGCAAGGGGTCAGTGGGTGGGGTTTAGGGGTCAGTGGGTAGGGCTTGCATTGGGGGGCAGGGTTGGGGAGCAGCTGGCACCCCACACATTCTCAGCCACCAAATCTGGCCCTCCTTACAAAAAGCTTGGACACCCCTGAAGTAGATGCTTCAGCCCATGTGATTAATTAACAGCCATGCATAGCCTTTTAAATCAGTTATAAGGAATGTATGACCCTCCAGATGTGGCTGGAATACAAAACCCATCAGCTACCCTTGTCCATGTTGTGTATGGCCTGTGACATTTGAGCAGATCTCACTGAAAAATACCACATGAATTTTAGTCTCAGAAATGCACCCGATAAATTTCCACAAGTTAATTGCTAACGATCAAGTGCCCAACACATCCACTTACTGCATAATTTGCTAAGTTATGCCACAGAGTGTAATGGTTAGTGTATATTAGCTCTGTCTCCTTAATTAGTACATCGTAATAAACTCTTAGGGTACAATGATTAAGAAGAAACCATGCGTAAAGCAACCACCGTGGAATGGACGTGATGGTGAGATGATAACTTGGTTATATCGTCATCTCATTTACTTTCAGTTAAGTTTAATCACCACTATTAATGCAGTCAGGGACAATTAATCTTTGCTGATCAAAGAAGAGGAATAAGCCAAGGTGCTGCAGCGGCATTACAATGAGATGTGTTGCTGATAGGGCAGAATCGCACAATAAGCTTAGTTAGTGGCTAGCACTCTGAAGGTGTCCCCTTAAGCTGCAAACAAACAATCCACTAGGCAGATGTTTAATACCATCCGGTGATATCTCTGGAGTGCAGAGATACTGGGGGAATTACTAGTCACATAAACAGCAAGAGTGGCACTTCCATATTTTATGGGGAGGAAGTGGAGTGGGGGAAACTTTGTTAGAGCAGAAAAGAGCACACTGTATTAATGAGTATATTCCTCCAGCAGAGTGGTACAATGGCTGCCCACACTCGGTGTGGAAGACGATTGTTTCTTTATGAAACAGACTTGCATTTAAACCCATGACATTGACTAAAACTTCTAATGATTCTTCTCTCCATGAATAAGGGCCATGAACTCCAGGGGCGTCCATGACTTTTGCCCTCCAAGTTCAATTCTATCTATCTATCTACCAAAATGTTATAAAAGGAAGCAGCTTGTTCTGCACAGGGCAATGACAATAAAGATCTATCTATCTATCTATCTATCTATCTATCTATCTATCTATCTATCTATCTATCTATCTATCTATCTATCTATCTATCTATCTATCTATCTATCCCACCTGTCTTCCAGGTGGAACTCCGGGCAGTTTACAATAATCACATACTGTATATCAATAAAACAAATTATCAAATGTCAATACATCATCATCAGAAACAAAACTAATTATAAAAAACAAAACAAAGCAAAAAATAGTCACCAAATATTCACCAGTCACCAAATAATCACCAGTCACCAAATAATCACCAAATAGTTCCTCCCTCCATCAAGTGAAGGTGCATCTTATCCAAGGCCCTTTCTCCAACATTTGTGTTTCTAAGATAATGAATCCTCTCTGTCTCATGTATGGGGAAATTGATAAATGAACTACATATTCATAGAACTGAAGAGCTGGAAGACATATCAGGCTTCAGCCTCCTGGTGCAGTGGTTAAACTGCCGTCCTGCGGCCGTAATTGTGCTCACAACCTGGGTTTCAATTTCAGGTAGCAGGTTCAAGGTTCACTCAGACTTCCAGCCTCCGGAGGTCCATAAAATGAGTACCTAGCTTTCTGGAGAGGGAGCAATGTGTAGCCTGCATCATTACTTCCAACCACCAAGAGAGTGCTTTAAGCACTATGGGGCGAAATAGAGGCAGCATACTTTTTGTTTAATCTAGTCCAGTTCCTTACCAACCTACAGAGAAAGCATCCTTGACTTAGAGCCATGTCAGCCTCGAGTGAAGGGCAGGCCACTGCACTTCGAGGTAGTTAGCAGCATTGTCAAACAGTTCTTGCTACTGGGAAGTTCTTATAAAAAAACAAACCAACTGGTATTTGAACCATTTCCGCAGAAATTTGGAAACAGCATCTAGTCTTCATTGCAAAGGAACCTAAATGAGATTCTTGAAAGCTACAAATGCCGAGTTGACGGCAATCTTGGAAGGGACAGGAGGCAATAATTTATACAGGGTGGGTTAACATCAGAACCTGGAGGTGTTGTGTTTTTCAGAGTATGAATTGCAGAACCCACAAGATGGTCCAGACCTTCACACACAATCCCCCTTTACAAACTCTACTTCAAATCAGTATTTTGAATTTTGTTGCTGTAGATGAGACTAGTACAGGCACTCCTCATTAAGCGAATTGGTTGTTAAGGCGGATGTCTTGTAGTGCGTTGAGGCTGCCCTACTTGCAGGCAAGCCGGAGGGGGGAGGCTCTCCGGGAGGCCACAGGAAAAGCAGAACAAACAAGAGGGAGAAATAGAGATGTAGGTGGCCAACACTCTGAACCCAGAACCCTAGAACAGCAGGTTCTTCCTCAGGCAGCAATTAGGTCATAGAATCATAGAGTTGGAAGAGGCCTCAAGGGCCATCCAGTCCAACCCCCTGCCATGCAGGAACCCCCATCACAGTATTTCTGACAGATGGGCTATCTAGCCTCTGCTTAAAAACCTCCAAAGAAGGAGACTCCACCACTTTCTGTGGCAGCAGAAGCAACAATTCGTTTTTTTCAGATCCTCAGATAGTTCATTACGATGAGGTGCCATGTGGAACTTCAAGTGACTAGTATGAGAGAGTGAGAGTGATTACACCGAACATGAGAGTGAGAGTGATAACACCTGCTCCCCCTTCAGTCCATGTGGCAGTAACCTAGAATCATATAATCATAGAAATACAGAGTTGGAAGAGACCTCAAGGGGGCATCCAGTCCAACCCCCTGCCATGCAGGAACCCCCATCAAAGTACTCCCGACAGATGGCCATCCAGCCTCTGCTTAAAAACCTTCAAAGAAGGAGACTCCACCACCCTCCGTGGCAGCATATTCCTCTGCCTAACAGCTCTAAATGTCATGAAATTCTTCCTAATGTTCAAATTGAATCTCTTTTCCTGTTGTTTGAGACCATTGCCCCACGTCCTAGTCTCTGAAGCCATGGAAAACAAACCAGTCCCTTCTTCTATGTGACATCCTTTCAAATATTTAAACATAGCTATCATATCCCCTCTCATCCTTCTTTTTGTAAGGCTAAACGTTCCCAGCTCTCTAAGCCATTTCTTCCAGTTGGCCGTGGCATTGGCCGCTGCTGCAGGCTGTAAGTCTGAGCGGTCATTAAACAGGTAGTTGAATGTTAAGTGAGGACCGGCTGTATTGACAATTGATGGAATGTTTTATTAGTGGCCTATAAAGATATCGCCTGTAACCTATTTTTGCAACTGATGGAACGTGTCACTGATTATCTGCTTTATGGAGACACAAAGTGCTACATCCTCTACTAGTCGATGCCTGTTTGAGCAGCTTCTGAGGGCAAACTGTTGCAATCAGATCCAGGGGTTAGGAAGATAAGGACTTGGCATCATGCTTATTTTTATTTTGGGGAAAAATATGGGTATGCAATGTAGCCAAAAAGCAGAACTCGGCCTCTTCTTTAACCGTTGAAACCTTTCTATACAGCATAAAGAACACATTCATAAAACTGGAAATAGCTGGAGCGGTTCCAAGGATCTGGGACAAAAAACAATTCATGCAACGAAGACCAGGCAGGGGAGAAGGGTGGAGGAATCGCTTTTGGAAAAAGACATGTATGAAAAAGAAAACATTTTTAAAGTGCACTTTGGCTATTGGTTTGATCCCTGGGAATATTCACCTCTCTTGCTTTTCCTTTCCACTAGCAATGCTTGGCTGGGTTGATTCCTTTGGTAATAAAAGAGGTTTGGATCTACCTAGTGGGACATTTTTTAAATTCTCCCCAAAAAGACTTTCTTCCTACCCCCTAGAGGAGAGCATGGTTTTTGGGGGGGGGTTGCACTAACCTCCTGCTTCTACCCCACCTCTGGCCTGGCAGGAGCTCTGTGCTTCGAAGAGCCAATAGAGAGATGATGGTTGTAAGCAAGAGGGAGGTGCCCATACCATGCCGCTCTTTGTTTGATCTGGCCTGTAAAGTCCAACCCCATCGGACCCTGCTGCTCTGTGCTTTCCAAGAAGAAGCCTGGCGTCCATCTTGCCAAGTGAACTTTTAAGAACTCTCTCCTGGCAAATTACATCCCTTGCCATGTTTGGACTTCTATACCTGCTTTGAAAAAGAGAGCTGGCTCTCGAAAGCTCAGCAATTTTCTTCTGCTTCTAGCAGCCTACGAAGCTGCCTAGATGCCCTAAGCCCATCCAACCTTGCCTGATTTTGGAAGCTACGCAGGGTCGGCCATGATTAGTACTTGGATGGGAGACCCCCAGGGAATACCAGGTGCTTGTAGGCACCTGGAGTAGGAACTGGCAAACCACTCCAGTATTCCTGCCAAGAAAACTCCATGGACACAGGGTCGTGAAGAGTTGGTCACGATTGTAACAACACAACACCCACAGCAGCCTATGAAGCTATCACCCATAGTCGAGTTTTCCTTTGGTAATAAGTTTCTTCCCATTCAGTAGTGAAGACGTGGATACACAGAACGTGTTATCTTTTCCAGGAGAACTTCATTTGCTTAGTAGCAGATAAAGCAAAAAAAGGTGCAGCCAGCCAAAAACAAACAAACAAACAAAAAACCTGGAATGCTTCCCTAAACCTTCCCTCCCTTTGCAGCTGTAATTAGACAGGAGGGGTTTAAGACCTTGTGTCCTGCTATTTCCAGCCGTCACTCTCACAATTAAAAGGGCACATTTAACCAGCAAGGAAAGGCTTCAAAGGATAATATTTCAAAGTAGTGAAAGATTTGCAGGGGCCATAAATGCTCTTTTACCGATTGTAAGGTCACACTGAATGTTTGTCCACTCTGCTTTTTCTGTTGGAATCACTGAGTGTGCGAGAAATATTTACCAAGAAACTTCTAAATGTTCCCCTCATGTTTGCATTGTTTTATACTGATCTCCCTTGCCCTCTCTCTTCTCCCCTCGCCTCCATAGATTGCTGCTTTGACCCAGTTTTTGGGCTTGTTTCTGGTTGGAACAGTGATCATTTAAATGTATCATAGTTAGACTGCTGGGCGGTATGTTTACTCAGGTTAAACAAAGCTGAGAAAGATGGAGAGGAACGCAGTTCTGGACCAGCTGTCTGGATAAGCTAAGCCAATCAGGCTCAATGAAGACTTGACAAACTGAGGTTCTGTTTATACCGGAGGCTGTTCCACTTCTTCTAACCCAGGCACAACAGGAGACAGAAGTGGAAAATACAGTATGTAATTTATTAAACCTCTCAGAAGATCTATGAACAACTACCTCTGTGGGCTCAATAAAGTCTTTAATGTGTAGCCTGCATACTGTAATTAAAAACTGTAAACTACCCAGAGACTACTTGAAGTGCTATGGGGTGGTATATAAGCAGAACACTTTGCTTTAATGATGTTAAAAGTCTTTAAAGATAGGCCACGAAATTAATGTTTTTCATTTCATTATATGTTATTCGTTTCGTTGCCTAACAAAACAAAAAATGAAGTGCCTTTAAAAAATGAAACAAAATGAAGTGGAAATTTTCATTTTGTTCCATTTTGTTCTATTTTGTTCCATTCACTGATCCCAGTGATTGTCAAAATAAATAATAAAAATAAGTGCTGGCAGGCGAGGCGTGCGGGGCTGTGCACCAGCTGGACGGCAGGAAAAATAATTTAAAACTGCCGACCGGCCTCCCTGTGGCCAGCTGGTTGGCACAAGGGTAAAAGAAAAAACAGGGAAAAACCCCACTGACCAGCCTCCCTGGGCCAGCTGGTCAGTGAGAGGGGGGGAAAGTGCTGACCGGCCTCTCCGCGGGCTAGCTGGTCAGGGGGGGAACCACTGCCGACCAGCCAGCCAGCCCCAACAGTGTAAAAAAGAAAAGAAAAAGAAAAATGAAACAAAACAAAATACGAAACAAATTATTTTAAAAACAATTATTTTGTAATAAATGAAATCAAACGGGAAAAGAAATGAAAAATGGAATGAAACACCATTTTGGCATTTCGTGCCCATCTCTCTCTTTAACCATTAATGTGTCAATGTCACATGTGTTTAGCTCATCAGTTCCAGTGCTGAGGTGTTAATACTGGTGCTTTCAAACATGCTCCATTCCATGGGCTGTTCCTCAGCCTGCTCCACCTGTATTCCATCTGCCTTCTCCTTTTGCACCTCATCCATCTTATGCTCCTCTGCCCATTCACCTTCCTTAATGGCCAAGAGCCCTTCCACTATTGTCCCTTTCCCCTTCTCTGCCTCTTCAAATTTCCCGCCTTTTCCCTCCTCCACGTCTATCCCTCTCACTGCTACCAACAGTGTGAACCTGTCTACCTCAGCCTGCTTGGGCATGGGAGGGGATGGCACACTGAAGGGCTTTCTCTTTCCTGCTGAGCTTTCCTCACCGTCTCCCACAAATGGCTAGAAAGGGGGCTAGCATAAAAAGAGGAGTTGACTGCATGGAGATTTAGTGAGTTAACTCCTCTGTATGTTCCATTGTTTCAAATGGGTCCACTGGAACTCGTAGGTAGAACACGCCCATATTAATCAATGGAACTTACAGAGAAGTTGACTCACCGACACAATTGTTCAGAGAATAAAAGAAACTTTTAAAAACTTGACTTTATACTGCCGCATTTAGCGATCAAGGAGGTTGATTTATTTTATAGTAGGTGTTTCCCCCCCCCCCACTTCTCCCGCCATCTTGCCTTAGAAATACTTGTCACTCTTAGTTTTCTGGGTTTCTTTTATCTTATATTGTGGAACCGATGATGATGATGATGATGATGATGATGATGGTGGTGGTGGTGGTGGTGGTGGTGGTTTGTTTGTTTGTTTGTTTTTGTTTCTATATTGTCATTTGCTTTTCTTGTTAACCGCCTGTGGGGGTTCAGGTCTCTCATACCGGGGTTCCGAACGCAAATCAACATTGTCTATGCTCTGAGTGGTATTTTTGAATTAATTTTTTATTCTTAACAAAATGACAACTGGGTTCTGAGATCACTTGTTCTTCCGTGTCAACACCTTCAACAGGAACATCAATGGTGAACGGGTTGCCAACAGGGCTCAAATAGGGTGGGTTTTTCTCTTCAACATCAATCTCTTTCAACGCGACGATCCCTGGCCGTAACACTAGCTGCCACAGCAGGGGTGGTGAGCCCATTATGTCACAGGATTCGCTGTGGTCATGGGTCGACTCCGTCCCCTCACCATCAGGGAATTTACTGGCCATTTCAAAGGACGCACTTCTACCGTCCAGGTCCACTCTTCCCTGACTTGTACCTCATATGACTCGTCCCCTCTCCATCTTCCACCCGACTCCCCCTTAACATCTCTCCCCAACCGTTTTTCCTCTTCCCCCAACCGACACTCCTCGCGCTCCCCCGTCGTCACTCGCGAGCCCCCCCTTTCCCTCGTGTGCGCAGTCCTCTGTTCTTTCTCTCTCATCCACCCACATGACCTCTTCTACCAGCTCTACCCTCTCTGTTCCCCCTACAGCTCCCTCCGGGTCTCTTTCTGGCACTTCAGGATCCTTTACTCCAGTCTTTTCTTTCATCTGTTCAGACGGCGCACTCCTCTGTATTTCATCTTTTCCAGCTGTTTCGTCACACCGCCCTGAGTTCCTGTCTGGGAAAATCTGGTGGTAAAAAATAAAATAAAATAAAATAAATAAATAAATAAATAAATAAATAAATAAATAAATAAATAAAATTCCAACAAAATTAATTATGGGGAGGCCATATTGCACAAATATATACCCCTACATATCCAATTTTAGCTTTCTGTGAGGAATTGTACCCCTTAAACTTCTGATCAGCTTATAAGTGAAACATTAGATCCTTCTATAGAATAATCACTGAGTTTCTGCAAAAAGGGAGGAAAGTATATATCCATGCCGGAGAAACTTGGATAGTCAGTTACTAGTTTGAAGAAAATTAAGCTCAACCTTTAGAGGAGAATAAAGTAGTGCTAACTTGTAACAGAGGCGGGGTGCCCACTGTGAAATTTAGGGGTGAGCTGTCCACAGATCAAAGATACTGCTTGGATATTTTTAGCTAACACATGATGAAACTGCAGCTTCTTTCTCTCTTTCTCAATCTCTCTCTCTCTCTCTCTCTCTCTAAAGTGAAGATCTGGTGATTAATTAGGTTTGCTGCTGGATTAGTAGTCCATTAAAACTAGAGAGTAAATCATCCTGGGAATATGAGTCTTGGAGTCCCACATCTGTTATTGCAAGGTCAAATTGACTGCAGCTGCTAATGTTAGGATTTATACTGACATTTGTGGCAGGAGTCCATCTGGGTTTTTCTGCACTGGCTTCATATGCTGACACCAATATTCAGTCTGGTCATTTGACAAGCACTCTTGTTCAAGATCTCCAGAGCTGAACTTCCAGTTTTCGAGTTTTGCGTAGAAATTAGCTACTTTCTTGTGGTCTGCCATGAACTGGTTCAGTTTTGGTCGTCCCCCCCTACATTCTGGAATGGAGAGAACTCTGTGTCTCCCATATAGAACTCTTGAAAAGGAAAAGGCTGGTTAAGGAAAAAAGAAGTTTTTTTTTTAATCCTAACATATCAAAAAAGAGGGAGAACGGATATCTGAAAGTAACCTTTTGAAGAACCAATGGATTGGTGAATGTCCAAGTTGGTCCTTCAAAGTCTGGGGAAGATGTTTCCAGACTTTTGAAATTCCCCAGAGGTTACAGAGGGCTGAAATGTAGTGGCTTGATAGAATTATTCATATACAGTGGTACCTCAATTTACAAATTTAATCTGTTCTGAATGCATGCTCTTAAGTCGAACTACTCTTAAGTTGGGGTATCTATCTAAAACTTGAAAAAATAAGTTAAACAATGAAAAAATGAAAAAAAAATTGTAAGTCGAGCAGACCATATCTAAAATTTGTAAGGCAGTAGTTAAAACGGCAACAGTTTTCTGCTCTTAAGTTGAATTGCTCTGAAGTCGAGTTGCTCTTAAGTCGGGGTACCACTGTGTATGTCATCGTTCTTAAGTGTGATCTTCCCGTTGCTTTCTTATTCTGGGGAATATTCTCCAGTTTGGGCTTTTCCTTAACCATAATTCATACCTACCAGTAAGGATATACTGTACAAGGAATCAAAACTGGACACATTTAAGAGCCAAAGAGTCAGAACCCATGGCCTACTGTAGATGCGTGAATCTTTCTCTGTAATTTTCTTCCAGTTTCAAATAGTTAAAAACTCATTCCCTGTTTTGTTTGTGAAAGAATTGGCCCATTTTAGCGTTGTTTGTGAAAGAATTGGCCCATTTTAGCGAATCCTTGCAAACAAACAAAAAGAACTAAATGTAATCCCATCCCTTGGTCTAGATGGGCGGTATAAAAGTCAAATAAATAAATAAATAAATAAATAATCTTTACCTAGGCCATTCTGTTAGATTTTGGAACTACAGTGGGCTCTTGTATAACAAACGGTTTGTATAACATAAAATCTGTACAACATAAAAAAATTCCCAGAGATAAGGGAAATTTGCTTAATAGAATCATCTATGGGGTGAATCCGTAGAACATAAAAAGGGTCGCGATTAGGGATTGCTCTGTTTTCAATGCATTTCTATGGGAAACTTTTATAAAGGAAAATTTGCTTAACATAATTTCATTTGGAACGAATTAATTCCTTTATACAAGGTACCACTGTATTTATTAGTCTTTTAAATAAAAGATCATTGGTACCATAGTTTATCCTTAATCTTGCTTCTTCAGAGTGTGTCTGGCATGGAATTATATGTTATTGTCATGGCTTCGACTTATGGAATCCTGGGATTTGTAGTTGGCGGAGATGCTTACAGTCCTCTGATAAAGAGTTCTAATGAGCTATCATGAGCTACAGTACTGAGCTGTAACATGGAGCCACAGCATTTAGATTCATATCAGATGGCTTGGACTTTGTAGTATAAAGATACTCTTAGGCATCAAAAGACAGATGGTACACGTAAGCACTGCTGGGCCTTGAAAACACCTCACTTATTGCATCTGCCACCAGGAGCTATATATTGGTGTCCTTATCATGGCTGTTTTCTTCATTATCATGCACCATGCAGTTAAAGCAGCTGCACACTAAGAGAGAATTAGAGCTGGCTGCCATTTATTTATTTATTTATTTATTTATTGTTATATTTATATCCCGCTTATCTTCTACGGGTAGAACTCTAAGCGGCTAACAAGGGCTATCAATAACAGCCAAACAATCAATACAACAAATATAGTAAATTCAAATCAACATGACATAATAAAAACAGACATAATAATAATAATAATATAAAACCCTCCTGCATCCCAGCCTGCAGGGGAAACGAGTCTTACCAAATTAACCATCAAATAGTGACGGTTAATAGCGATGGCGGGGGAAAAAAAAAAAAGAATACCGTTAAACTAAAAATCGCCAAAGGCCTCCCGGAATAAGTAGGTCTTCAATGCTTTCCGGAAGGCCTGCAGGGACTCTGCAGAGCGCACTTCGCTGGGGATTGAATTCCATAAGGATGGGGCTGCCACTGAGAAGGCCCGGTTCCGAGTAAACGTCTTCCGGGCCTCTCGTGGGGTGGCAACCCGCAGCGAGTGCGCTCGCACCTGCCGAACAGGACGGGCCGAGGTGGATCGCTGGACGATGCGCTCTGTCAGGTAGTCCGGTCCCAAGCCATGGAGGGTTTTATAAACTAAAACCAAGACCTTGAATCTAATCCGGGCTGCAACGGGCAACCAGTGCAAGCGGACCAGGACTGGGGTGATGCGGTCATATCGACGCGCACCCACCACCAGCCTGGCCGCCGCATTCTGTACCCGCTGCAGGCGCCGGAGAAGAGTCAAGGGCAGCCCCATGTAGAGGGCGTTGCAGTAGTCCAGCCTCGAGATCACCAGTGCCTGGACCACTGTTCTCAGAGAGTCAACATCCAGGTACGGGCGGATCTGGGCGACCTGACGAAGATGGTAATAAGCGGCCCTGGTCACCGACGCCACCTGGGCCTCCATGGTTAGCGCCGGGTCCAGGACCACGCCCAGATTCCGCACCCTCTCCGCCGGCTGGAGGGAAACCCCCCCCAGACAGGGAAGAGGGCCACCGTACCCAGATGGTGAACTCCCAAAGAACATAACCTCCGTCTTCTCGGGGTTGAGCTTAAGCCTGTTCGCCCCGGTCCAAGCCAGTACGGCCTCCAGGCACTCATCAAGGATCCTCACAGCTTCCACTGCAGAGGTGGAAAAGGAGAGATAGAGCTGCGTGTCATCAGCGTACTGATGACAGCAGACTCCAAATCTCCTAATGACCCCAGCCAGCGGCCTTACGTAGATGTTAAACAGCATAGGGGACAGCGACGACCCCTGTGGAACCCCACAAGGGAGAATCCAAGGAGCCGACAACTCCCCCCCATGCTGAACGTACTGAGGACGGCCCTCCAGGAAGGACCGGAGCCATCTGCAAGCAGAGCCCCCGATCCCAACCTCAGAGAGCCGATCCAACAGGATACCGTGGTCGACGGTATCAAAGGCCGCCGACAAATCCAGGAGAACCAACAGGGTAGAGCAACCCCTGTCGGCCGCCCGGATTAGGTCATCTTGCAGCGCGACCAAAGCTGTTTCGGTCCCCGACGAGGCCTGAACCCGGACTGGCAAGGATCGAGGCACTGCCGGTCCTCCAGGTACGACTGCAACCGAACCGCCGCCACCCTCTCGATCACCTTACCCAGAAACGGGACGTTAGCGATAGGACGATAGTTCACTAAATCGTCCGGACACAGGCCAGGTTTTTTGAGAATGGGCTTTACCACCGTCTCCTTCAGACGGGAGGGAAAAACCCCCTCGCTGAAGGAGGCGGTGGCGATGACCGAAGCCCACTCGGCCATAGTCCCGCTGGCAGCTTTTATAAGCCAGGCAGGGCAGGGATCGAAAGGAGTAGACGCCGGCCGGCAATGAGCCATAGCCCTGGAGGCCTCGACAGCAGAAACAGGCCCAAGCTCCTCCAACCGAGGCGACGAAGGCGGACCAGCAACCGGGGATGCCGGGGCAGTGCTACTGCAACCGGAGTCGAAGCCGGTCCGGATGGCCTCAATTTTTGTTCGAAAGAAGGCTGCAAAGTTCTCGCTACTGAAATCAGTAGGAGGAGGCCTTGCCAGACTAGGATTTCCCAATGGTAAGGCAATTGCTCGCTGAGATCCATAGTAAAAAGGTAAAGGTCCCCCCCTACAAACTTGTGTGCTAGTTGTGTTTGACTCTAGGGGTGGTGCTCATCTCTGTTTACAAGTCCAAGAGCCAGTGTTGTGCAAGGATGTGGTCATATGCCCAGCATGGTTGAACGCATTTCTGCACACAGAACACTGTTTACCTTCCCGCTTTTTACAGTGGTACCTATTAATCTACTTGCATTTACATGCTTTTGAACTGTTAGGTCAGCAGGAGCTGGGGTTAAAAGCAGGAGCTCGCTCCGCTGCGTGGTACCCGGGATTCGAACTGCCGAGCTGCCAACTTTGCAGCCGACATTTCAGCACTCTAGCCCGTGGAGCCACCACGCCCCTAGAGAGCCATAGTACTGTAGCTTAAAGAAAGAGAAAAGTGGTGCCATAACTTAATGCACAGCTTTGAAGAAGCAGAATTGTTATCAAAAGCTCACTGTTTTTGGTGGTGGTGGTGGTGGCTTATATTCTTAATGGTCAAATAAAGGCGTCACCTGCTCCTGTGTTTGCATTGTTTCGATGACCGTGGGACCCTCTCCTGATTTTTCATCCATCAGGAAATCTCAACACTGGCCATTTTTGTATCAGACCCTTCACTGGGAACAGGAATGAAGCAACCACAAGAGAGTCCAACCTTAGATCCAGAGGCATTTTGTTCTCATCGAAAGCACCACTTTTCCCAGAAAAAAAGACATTAACTTGGAGAACACAGTCGACACGATGTTACGCAAAATCTGTACACCTAATTGGCAGACATGCCTGTCAGGGCTTTTTAGGGGAAGGAGGGGTGGAGAAGAAGCCATACTCTCTGCAATATGCCATTTGCTTTGCATCTTTTGCCCTCTAGGAAAAATAAATGCTCGGAGCAAAAGCACCGAGCAGATGCTTCCCGGAATGAAGTGTCCTGACGTCCCCTTTGCAAATTGCAAATTGGGGGAACAGAGGAGGGAGCAATTTATAGTCCATGTGAACCACACATTTGCAGGAAGTCAATAATTTTTATCCAATTAGGTGCAGTGATGAGGTGCCCATGCCAACCTGATACAACCCAAGCAGGTTGGGCACAACTTTAGTAGGACAAGGATGCCAGTTTTGTTTCCACCCTCTTCTGGAAAGGTTTAGATGGAACAGAGCTCAGCCTGCAGGCCTTGATGTGATTGGGAATACAATCATAGTTCTTCTTTGCTGCCGAGAAGAAAGCGATCCTTCCTGCTTTTTTGCACCGGTTGCTCTCTGGTTCAGAAGGATGGTTTTGTTTTGTTTTTGCTGGTGTTTGAGAGTTTTCAAGAGATACCCTTTTCTGTCTTCCATTCTGCTGGGTGGGTGGGTGGGAATACAAGAATGCTAAGCCTGTGGTGGTTGCTGGTGGCTCTGAATACAGGGAAGCCGTGAATCTGCCCTGGGTTTTATTTCGCACTTTCTAAGGCTTATCTAAGGTGCTGAATCTGTTTTTAAGAGTAGGCTTCAGCACCATGGATAGCTCCCGTAAAGTGCAGACCGAGAACTGAGGTGGATGCACAGCATCCTTAATGGGTGTCCTTAGCTGCCACTCAACACAGCATAGTGAACATCTGGCAAACCTGCCGTAACAATGGTGATGGTCATATTTCAAATTTATAACAGAAATTTATAGTTGGGCAGGAGAGGGAAAGAGGAAGATATTCAGTGGGTGCATATGTATTGACCATTGGTGGTATGGTGTGTCATTACAGTCGTGACCGACTCTTTGTGACCCCATGTCTATGGAGTTTTTCTTGGCAGGAATACTGGAGTGGCTTGCCAGTTCCTACTCCAGGCACCTACAGCACCTGGTATTCCCTGGTGGTCTCCCATCCAAGTACTAACTTAGGGCATCTAGGCAGCTCTTGACCATTGGTAGCTTTCTGCTAATATTTGACAAGTTAAAAAACCTAATACGGCTTAGAAGTTCTGGTTTAAGGGGTGGGGGGAATCCTGCACATTAAAAACTAGATACCAAGAGAAAGATGCTAGCTTTCTGACATACTTGCTTTTTAATTTCAACCGTAGTCTAAATTTATCAAGGCCCTAATTTATCCTGGGGAACTAGGCCTGTGCCATCTTTTGATATTTTTTTAAAATCATGCATTATTTAGTTATTCACTTTTCAAACTATGTTTTTCCCCCTCTAAGCCATTTTTCTCCATCTGGGATAGCTAATGTGGTGTTTTTAATTGCAATCACAGAACGCAATCTAAACAATTGTGATTTATTGTTTTGTTTTAATTGGTTTCTGCTAGATGAAGATAAACCCAACTGAGGCTTCACCCTTCATATGATTATTACTTTTTCTTTACTTCTGAACAATTTTTTTTCCCTTTCAAAAATGCGTATCTAATTAAAGGACCAGTTGCTTGGCAGATAGTCTTTTAAATGAATAACTGATTATCGCCTTCCTGCAATTGCTGGTTTGTCTATCTCAACTTGGATTGAGTTGGTAGCCAATGAAATATTATTCTTTAATTAGTCATTTTCATCTGTACCACTTGGGAACAGAATATGTTTCACGTTATGTCCTAATGCATTTACCTCCCATTTTGTAACAGAGTCTTTCTCTCACTACATGCATACATTTATTTCTTGTGGCCAGCATTTCTCTGAGGTGTTGGACAGTAGCAGTATGTTGAAAATTGGATATCTGCATTAACCTGCAGGGCCTTTTCTGTAGTGGTAACTCTAATGAAATACACTTTATCTGTTCTTGGAGCCAGTTAGTGAAATTAGTTATGTTCCAAAGATAATTTCATCAACTGGGGCATTAAACTTGTTAAAGTTATGGTTCTGTTGGAGCAAATAGGAATCTTGTGTGCAACCTAATACTGAAAGTACTTTTTCACATAAAGGATCACTGTCTCTGGAACTCCCTGCCAGAAGAAGTGCTGACAGCTGTGAGCCTTTTCATGGAGAACAAGGGCATCAATGGCTATCATTATGGATAATGATGCCTAAGGGCAACCTCTGGGTTGGAGAGATAGGCAGGATATCTCTCAATGCCCTTTGCGGGGAATCATAAGCAGGTGAAGACATCTGCTTGGGGATTGTTGTTGTTGTTGTTGTTGTTGTTGTTGTTCAGTCGTTCAGTCATGTACTGCCCCCTAGTTCTAGTGTTGTGCGACAGGGAAAACAGTTTTTCCTTATTGTCCACACACTGTATAAACTTCAATCAGGTCACCTCTTAGACGCTGTCATTCAAATCAAGAGTGAAGATGCCCAGCCGCTGCAGCCTCAGATGGTAAGGAAGGTGTTCCAGTCCCATAATCATTCTGGTTGCCCTCCTCTGCACTTTTTCCATTTCCATAATATCCTTTTGAAGGTATGGTGACCAGAACTGTAATGTGTATATTTGGGACTTTGCGAACTCCTGGCATTTGCATGGGACATGCAATTCAAAAGAGGAGGTTTTTATTCCCTCTTCTGTATATGTTACGGAGCAGTGAAGGCTAGTTGCGTTGGCAAGGCATTCTTAAGTCTTGCCTGGTTTTCATGTTCTCTGAACGCAAACTTTTTTTTTTACGTTTCCTGCAAGCCGGTCACAGTATGACGCTTCCCCGCTGAGAAAAACATTGTGCTGCCACAGAATGGCACAAAATGGGCCAGTAACTATACCAAGGTGCCTAAATTAAAGAAAATGAGGCTGGCGAAAATCGTAAGAAGAACAAGGATTATCCTGCAAGTAAGGAGACCATTCAAGTCCTCTCAAAGAGCTGCCATGGACTGTCCGGAAAAGTGCCTTTCAAAACCATCCGTGCAGGGCTAATATTGCTGTTAGGGTAGCAGCAAAGAGGGCAAGAGAATGGAGCTGCAGGGGTGAAGAGCCTTTCAGAGGCCAGGTTAGCCTTCTTAGAAACGGAAATAGAAATTAAATCTATTAGAGACAGAAGAGACCTGGCCTGGCAGAGCAGGAATGTGTCTGATCACCAACCCCATATTGTCCACAAAACAACCTACCTCCTCCTTGCTGGCTTTCAACAGCAGCTTGATTAAGGGTCATAATAACATAAGGAAAATGCCTCATACTCAGAGCTTGGGAAGTGGCAGTTTCAAAGACTACAACTTGTAAAATACCTTTCTATTTCTACTTGGTATTGGATCTGTCTGTGAAGATTCTCAGTCATCCTGGTGAGTTGATCTGGATGATGTTGAGTCATGGCAACTGGACCTCTTTTTCTTGAGCGATAAAAACGTTTCGCTGCTCATCCAAACAGCTTCATCAGTCCAGACTGATGTAGCTGTTTGGATGAGCAGTGAAACATTTCTATCACTCAAGAAAAAGAAGTCCAGTTGCCATGGCGTAACTTCCAGATTGGTATTGGATCAGATCACTACCCCAGTCCATCTGTCCTGGTATTGTCTATACCCAGTGAAGGGTAATTTTAATGGGTCTAGCAGGTCACTTTTGGGTCTAGCAGGCCAGTTATTCCCCAGAATTGTCCAGGGGCTCTATGGGCCACTAAAAAGTAGCAATAAGAGGAAGAGGAGAGGGAGAGAAGTAGCCATATATATAGGCAGTTTATAATTTAATTATTGGCTACACATTGCCCCCTCCCCCCCAAACAAGTTGGGTACTCAGGTTACCAATCTTGGAAGGATGGAAAGGTGAGTTTACTTCGACATGACTACCTGAGCCCACTGGGCTCCAAGCTAGTTATGAACAGAAACCTGGCTGCAGTATTGCAGTTTAACCACCGAGCCATAAGGCTTATAGAGGGATCCAAGAACATAATTCAGCATCTTTTTGCAGGAAATTCATGGTAGCCTGGATGGTGGTCACCTTCAAACCCACCTCTAGGGCTGCATGAACTTGCCAAGTGTCATGGTGATATATAATTTCCCCTGCCATTTTATACCTGCTCACACGAGCCCATTCAAGTGAATCAGACTTCCAGATGTTCATGCATATGAGCTTCAGTCTAGGCCCAGATCTGAGTTGTGATGCATTGAATTTGGTCTTCATCTGAAGCTCCCTGTGGGCACACAGTATGGGGGGGGGACGACAGTGTACAGCACTCCCCATGCTAGTTGTCACCTCTTTAATCTGAAGACTACCTCTAGTTTTCAATTTGAGGAGGAAAGCGCCTAGGCCAGGGTCCAAACTTTGGCCCTCCAGATGTTTTGGGCCACAACTCCCAGATTTCAAAGCTTGTACTGCTAACGACAAAGGACTGTGGGAGTTGTGGTCCAAAACATCTGGAGGGCTGAAGTTTCGACACCACTGGCCTAGGCAACCAGATGTTGGGAGATTCAAGCGTGAATGACTGGTTGCTGGGCAGTCCCTGGAGCTGAAATTTGATCCGATTTCCCCTGACACCCAAACTGTTGGTGCCTGGTGGTAGCTGTCTATAGACGTGACAGCAGGCCACTGGCCATGTGTTACCCATGCCCAGTCACATAACTGGAGGGGGGGGCAAAAGGATCATCTGCCCCCCCCTCCAGCATCTAGGGGGTGCTAAATGGCTCCTCGCCGAGAAGCCATAGAAAGGTGCATCTTGGGCAACCTACTAGCAGGCTGGTGCAGAGGGCCCCCTGCTTGCCTCCTGTAAGCATCCAACATCCCTTGGCTGGGCTGCTCCAGGAGGCAGGGAAGCCTTGCTGGGGGTGCCAAGTGTGTCCAGACATCAGAGGAAGGTGCACACTGTTTGTTGTGTTGTCGCACAGGGGGTGTGGAGAGGAGGGTTGCATTTGGCAGCTGCAGGGACACGAGGGAAAGCGAAGGACAAGGCAGCAGGATGGCAAAGGTGTGGGCAAGGTGGCAGTCAGAGCCGCCAGCTTGCAGTGTGCTGGAATGAGGGACTCCTATCCTTTTCCCTGGCTTGATGCTTGGGCCCATGCTCAGCCTCCACTCCCCGCCCAGGGGCTCTGCTCCTCCTCCTCCTCCTCCTCCCTCCTCCTCCTCCTCCTAAGAACATAAGAACATAAGAACATAAGAAGAGCCATGCTGGATCAGGCCAAAGGCCCATCTAGTCCAGCTTCCTGTATCTCACAGCGGCCCCACCAGATGCGTCTGGGAGAGCATGAGACTAGATATCTGTCTCCTGATACCACTCCCCTGCATCTGGCCATTGAACTACCCTGGTTTAAAGCCTGGAGATTACACATCTCCATCATGGTTTGTAACCCATGATGGACTTTTCCTCTAGGAATCTGTCCAATCCCCTTTTGAAGGCATCCAGGCCAGATGCCATCACCACCTCCTGTGGCAGGGAGTTCCATAGACTTACAACGCGCTGGGTGAAAAAATATTTTCTTTTGTCAGTTCTTACTCTCCCAGCACTCAATTTGAGTGTATGTCCCCTAGTTCTGGTATTTTGAGAGAGGGAGAAGAGCTTCCCTCTATCCACTTTACTCATACCCTGCATTATTTTGTATGTCTCAATCATATCCCCCCTCAAGCGCCTTTTTTCCAGACTAAAGAGGCCCAATTGTTTTAGCCTTTCTTCATAAGGGAGGTGTCCCAGCCCAGTAATCATTTTAGTCGCTCTCTTCTGCACCTTTTCCAGTTCCTCCTGACTGTGCTCAGAGCTCTGTCCCGCAGAGCTTCACAGTGGTGCAAAAACATGGACCCATGGCACAGATCCTCATGGATCAACCTGATTTTTCTACAGGATCAGCTCAAAATCAGTCTCCCATCATAGGCCCAATTTCTGCGAACAGACTACACACGAAAAATCATAGGGCCATCAGCACATGGATCCACAATGCTCCCAAAACATGGATCCAAGGCATGGATCCTCAAAGATCTAACTATTTTTATCCAGGATTACCTCCAAACCACTTTCCCATAATATTATCAATCTCTGAAGACAGATTGCACACCAAAATCAGGGTTCCATACAGTGGTGCAAAAACATGGATACAATGCACAGATCCACTTGATTTCCTATGATTTTTACATTGGATCATCCTAAAACCACTGTCACATCATAGGCCCCATCTTTGCACACAGATTGCACACCATGGCTCCGTAGTGGTGCAAAAGCATGGATCCAAGGCATGGATCTCAATGATCTCAAGCCAAACTAGACTATGGGTGATACCTTCATAGGCTGCTAGTAGCAAAATAAAAAACGTTGTTGAGCTTTCGAGAGCAAGCTCTCTTTTTCAAAGCAGGTATATATGATCGAACATTAAATAAATTATAAGGAATAATGTAATTTTGTTTGTAAAATGTTGGTGACTTTTTGAAACAAGAAGATTCAAGGACCACATTAACCTTCATTTGTTATGTGTGAGAATCAGGTGACCTGATTGAAGTTTATAAAATCATAGACGGTGTGGACAAAGTCGATAAGGTAAAACTGTTTTCCCTGTTGCACAACACTAGAACTAGGTGGCACTCCATGAAACTTTTGGGTGCTAAATCTCAAACAAATAAGAGAAAGTGCTTTTTCACCCAGAAGATCACTGGTCTGTGGAACTCCCTGCCAGAAGAAGTGGTGACAGCTGTCAGCATTTTAAAGAAAGGATTAGAGAAGTTCATGGAGAACAAGGGTATCAATGACTATCATTATGGATGCCGAAGGACAAACTCCGGGTTGGAGATATAGGCAGCCTATCTCTCAATGCCTTTTGTGGGGAATCACAAGCAGGTGAAGACATCTGCTTGGGAATACCCTGAAGCAAATGGTGAGCTGCTGGGTGAGACAGAATGCTGGACTGGATGGGCTGTGTGGCCTGTTCCAGCAAGGCTCTTCTTATGTTCACTAATAGTTTAAGAGCGGAGGCACATATCTGTAAGGAGATGCTGTCTTATAAGGGGAAATGGCTTAATCACAAGGAGCACACATTTGTGGTAATGTTTGGGTCAAGGTGTGTGTGTGTGTGTGTGTGTGTGTGTGTGTGTGTGTGTGTGTGTGTGTGTGTGTGTGTGTGTGTGTGTGTGTGTGTGTGTGTGTATGCACATGTCTAAACCCCCTTCCTCGTGGGTGTTTCCCACCCCCATGCACCCATTGCTACTGCCTATCTTCTGGTTGCAATGGAAACCATGTGGTGGGAGTTTACTGCACACATGCTTCACACACATGCTCACTCAAGAAAGAGCCCTGTGCAGCTGGGATGGAAATTGGAGGACCCGTCAGTCTGGGTTGATATTTAGATCAATGTTGACCTATGAGGTTGGATGTTTTGCACCAACTTGCAGGGTTTCCTATTTTCTGATTTGGAATGATCGCTCACGGGACCTTGTAATGCTTTAAATGCAAGCTGAACATAATTTGTTACAGGTCTACCACTCCTTTGTTGAACACAAGGGAGTGTACTGGGTTTGCTTCTTCCTTCCTCTGTTTTCACAACAACCTTGTGAGGTGGTTCAGCTGAAGAGCGCGAGACTAGCCAAAGGTCACCGAGAGAATTTAATGGCCAAAAAGGAGGGTCAGGAGCCGAGGTCTCCCAATTAGCACTCCAATTGCTGCCCCACATTGACTCATGTTTTTGATCAATTTAATGATAATCCGAGTGCAGATCAGACAATAGGATTGTACCTTTTGCTTGCTGCTCTCCATATTTGGCTTGAGGACTGGAAAATATTAGGAGGGCAACAGTGTGTTTTGTCTCGGTGTTCAAATATTGAAACCTGGTAATGCCTTCACATTTAGTTCAAAGCCTTGTGCTGCATACTTCACACCTATATATAATATAAATAAAAGACTTCTGGCAGGTCTTTTATTTTTCACATCCTGTTTTTCAAATTGCTCAATTCAAGGGAATGGAACACCTTGAAAGCGCCTACCCGTGCATCCTTACGCCTCTGGCCATGGGAAAACAATAACAAAGGCATTGTGGACGACAGCTGACAATTAGGCAAATCAATTAACCCTCAAAGTTGTTTTCCTTCAGCCAGATGGGGGGGGGGAAGGTGGCAGGGAGAACATTCAGATGTTTTTGGAAGGTTCAAGGCAATCACTTCTGATTCACAACAGAACAACTGGAACCCTGTCCGTGGTCCCCTGTAAAAGACACGGAGATGGTTCAACATTTATTTTCTATAAATAACAAGTAGGATGAAGAGTGCAGAAATATGAGTTTTAAGCAGGACTTCTGATTCCAAGATGTTTTCCAACAGAACTGTGATCCCCCCCGTGGCAGTTTCTTCTCCATTAGAAAACCACACCACCACCCCCTCCTCTAGTTTCCACCCTGCCCAGAAAATTGACAGGGGGAAAAAGTTGCCTGCAGGACCAGTGAGGGTTTTTATCTGGCCTGCCACTCAATGAAGACGAAGAACAAAAACAAGAAGCCTTTTATTCAGCAGAGGATTGGCTTAAATCCAATCCAATCTCCACTTAGCTTCCAGCCTCTATTAAAGTACCTTTTGAATGGTCTGCTTACTCTCCCCCCCCCCCAAACATTTGATTGGCTTTGAAAGTTTAAACGTGCACAAGCAGTGAGTGAGTGAGTGAATGAGTGTGTGTGTGTGTGTGTGTGTGTGTGTGTGTGTGTGTGTGTGTGTGTGTGTGTGTGTGTGTGTGTGTGTGTGTGTGTGTGTGTGTGTGTGTGTGTGTGTGTGTGTGTGTGTGTGTGAGAGAGAGAGAGAGAGAGAGAGAGAGAGAGAGCAGAGAGAGAGAGAGAGCAGAGAATTACAGGAGCTCAGCTATTATTTGTTGATCTCCCCAAAAATATTAATGAGTGACTCCATATTCCTAAATTTCAGATTCATATATTCCATACTGATCTCTTTAGGACACAGGAGAATGAAAACGAAGGCCCCTTTAATCCTACATTTGGATTAAATATTTTAATACATTTTATAAATATTTTTATATATCCATTTATAGTATTTTTTTTCTGGAGCGTTGGTCAGGCCCAAATGCCTGGCTCTTATTGGCTCCTGCCTCAGATCCTGGCACTGCAGATTTTTATTCAGGGCAGTTCCAACCATGCACAAGAAGGTCAGGACGAAGGATAGCTCCCTGTGAACACCTTGCTCCAAAGATGGCTGGGTGGTGATGAATTCAACTGAGGGCATGTCTATGCTCTCAGAATTTTTATTTGGATTGCTTTTGGTCCTGTTTCATTGATAGCATTCACACGTGTTTTGACTTAGAGCAAAACATCCTGGCTTTTTTTTAGAGCTGCCCTGATACTTTTTTCTTTTTCTTTTGGCAAAGTGGTAGGACTACAGGCTTTTTTTTTTGGGGGGGGGGCACAATTTAGACACCCCAAGCCAGTCTGTTCTGTAGCCAGATAGCAGATGAGCAATGGGGCAACAAAGGTGACAACTCTGTGGCATATTTGATTATTTGCTGCATTCAGAGGCATGACGGAGAACCCCATCCTCTATTTCTAACCATTTAAAATTTCTTAAATATATTTTCCTATTACTGCAGTGCTGAACAAGATACATTGGTGATATTATGTGTATCATATGTGTATCATATCACTGGATGATGTCTGTGGGGAAAAGGCAGGAAAGTGAACAGTCAATTGAAAGTTTGGACAAGTTGGGTGACCCAGAGTCTTGTGTCTGGACTCTTCTTGTAGGGGAAATACATTGATCAATGTCAAGAGAAGGATTGCTCAAGTGAGAATTAAAATAGATCACACTAAAATAACCTTTAAAGTACAAACTAGACCGCTCCACCTTCCCCCGTCTGGACTTGCGCCTCCTGGGGTCCTTCATCTCCTCTCTCTGCCTCTGCATGTAGATGTTGGTCCTTTGTCTTCTAGGACTGGAAATCCGAGAGGAGGTGGTGCTGTTCCAGTGTTGGAGCTGTTCTGGCTGTCAGTGTTGTCATTTATATATTCATTGCATTTGGATTCCACCTTTCCCCCAATAAAAGGAGCCAAGGCAGCATACAAAATACAATTACGATATCGGTGGCTTAGGTACTGTATTTTTCACTCTAAAAAACACACTTCTCTCCCCCCCCCCCAAGTAAGGGGAAATGTCTGTGTGTCTTATAGAGCAAATACAGTAGTCCCCACTAAATGTATATCACAGATTTTCACAAAGAGAGCTGTTACCTGCAGAGAGCCTCTCCCATCCCCTGCTGCAGCCTGGCTTCCACTGTTCCAATCGCCTTGTTTGCGAAGAGGTCTCCTTCATGGAGCCTCTGCCTTCCCCTGCTGCAGCCTGGATTCCCCTGCCATGAAACCTTAGGCCAAACATTTTCCCCTTGTTTTCCTCCTCTAAAAACAAGGTGCGTCTTATGGTCAGGTGCGTCTTATAGAGTGAAATATACGGTATCTAATTATGGAGCCAGAGGTCGGGGGTTTGATTGCCCGGAGTGACTCCTTGATAAGGAGTGAACTTGATGATCCATAAGGTCTGTTGTAGCTCTGAAGTTCTAAGGTTTTTTAAAAATACGCCAACAGTTGAATACATGACATACTGGAACTACTGAATAAAAAAAAATCTGGAGCAGTTTATGTGACATCCAGTTGGATTTGTGCCTCATATCTGAATCAATCTGTTCAACTCCTATTGCCTTGCATTGGGAAACCAAAAATGGCCCCAACGTTTTTCTTTTTGCACTTGTGTTTATGAAATCTGGGCACAGGATAGACCCTAAAAAAGGAAGTATGCCTGCAAGTCAGCTAACTTAAAGGGTTTCCATACTCAGCACCTCTGAATTTGCTTTTTCATTAGCAACACCACCTTCGTTTGAGTTGATTTGGGTTCCAGGTCTAAACTGATTTGTAAATCCACTTTCTTCCTCTCCAAATGTAAATCTGGCTGGTCTGTTTCTAGATCTCATACAGAGCAGTATGACTCAGACCTATATGGTTAGTGTTTCAGGATTTGGGTGAGTCTGAAGTGCAGCCCTACCAAAACAAATTCCTTCTAAGCGTTCATAGAATCCTAGAATCAGAGTTGGAAGAGACCTCAAGGGCCATCCAGTCCACCCCCCCTGCCATGCAGGAACCACCATCACAGAATTTCTGACAGGTAGCCATCCAGCCTCTGCTTAAAAACCTCCAAAGAAAGAGACTCCACCACCCTTCTTTGTGGCAGCGTATTCCACTACCGAACAGCTCTTCCTAATGTTCAAATGGGACCGTTCCTTCCTTGGAGGTCAGTCTCAGCGGGTTCAGCTGGGTGATGACTTGTCGGCTCCTTGGACTCTCCCTTGTGGGGTGCCCCAGGGGTCGGCAATCTCACCCATGCTGTTCAATGTTTACATGAGGCCGTTGGCAGAGGTCATCCGGAGATTTGGAGTTTGCTGTCATCAGTACCCAGATGACACGCAGCTCTATCTCTCCTTTTCGTCTTCTGCAGTGGAGGCAGTACGCTCCCTCGACCTGTGCCTGGAGGCGGTTCTGGAATGGACCAAGGCTAACCGGCTCAAGCTGAATCCGGAGAAGACCGAGGTTCTGTTCTTCAGGGCGTCCTCGTCTGGGTACAATGCCCCCCTCCCTAGACTGGGGGTGGTGGTTTCCCTCCAGCCTACAGACAGGGCCAGGAACCTGGGCATGGTGCTGGACTCAGCCCTCTCCCTGGAAGCCCAGGTGACGGCTGCTTCCAGGGCTGCTTTTATCCATCTCCGCAGGATCACCCGTACCTTGATGAGTCCTCCCTGAGGACAGTCGTACAGGCCCTAGTGATTTCAAGGATTGACTATTGCAATGCCCTCTACGTGGGGTTGCCCTTGACCCTTCTCCGGAGGTTACAGCGGGTGCAGAATGCGGTGGCCAGGCTGGTGGTCGGTGCTCGTAGATACGAGCACATCACCCCAGTTCTGGCTCGCCTGCATTGGCTTCCCGTTGTCCTCCGGAAAAGGTTCAAGGTCCTGGTTTTGATCTTCAAAGCCCTTCACGGCTTGGGACCAGAGTACCTGGCGGAGCGTATCTCTCAGAGATCAACTGGGACCAGGCCCACGAGATTGGCGCAGGCGCGCTCAATGAGGGTGGCCACACCCAGAGAGGCGCGGAAGTCATGTACGCGTGACCACACCTTCTCTGTGGTGGGCTCCACGCTGTGGAACCATCTCCCCAGTGAGCTGTGCCTTGCAGAGTCCCTGCCCGCCTTCAAAAAGGCTTTGAAAACTCACCTTTTTAAGGAGGCATTTGGTGACCTTTCTATTTAAGTCCCCCCACCACCTGTGCTACCCCTTTGGGTCTTGCCTTCCCTCCATCTTGTTGAAATTTTTGTGTGCTCACCCTGTTTTGCTATGCTCTGTTAGCCGCCCAGATTTCCTATCTGGAAGATGGGTGGGATAGAAGTCTAATAAATAAATAAATAAATAAATAAATAAATAAATAAATAAATAAATAAATAAATAATCTCTTTTCCTGTAGTTTGATACCACTGCCCGAGTCCTAGTCTCTGAAGCCATGGAAAACAAACCTGTTCCCTCTTCAATATGACATCATTTCAAATATTTAAACATGGCTATCATATCCCCCCTCAGCCTTCTTTTTGAAAGGCTAAACATTCCCAGCTCCCTAAGCCGCTCCTCATAAGACATTCTAATGAGAACTATCTAAGCAAAGCTGTACTGAGGAAAAGAGAGGCTGAACATCAGGTGGAAGAATTCAAGGATGATCCAGTGAAATTGCATCTATCCATGGGACTTCCACAGTTTTTGGTCCTTCCTTCTCTCAAATAGCGTTGCAGTCACACATCAGAACTGCTCTGACACGGCACACACAAATAAAAAGGAACTGGATCTGTAGTTCTACCAGAGCCATGTTTCTTCTGGTTTGGATATGCTGCCTGTATCACCAAAGCAAAGCCAGGCATCTTGAGTTTAATGAAAAGAAAACAGGAAGGGGAAAAAAATCTAATTTTATCATTGTTGTACAAAGGACCCTTTCTGAGGTGTGGGAGGGGGCAGTAATTGCATTTCACAACACGAGGGCATATGGCAGCATGGCTAGATTTTATCAAAGGTATCATTAATGACCAGCACAAGCACAGTTGTGGAACAAAATCAGGGTTACCCAAGAAAGAAAACCAAACAGTGGCTGGAAATTTAACCCTATTCAGTTGTGTTCCGCGCATTTCATTTGGAAGGAAAAATCCAGGCATGGTGCGGGAAGATGGATGATGGCAGTCATTCAACATCCAAAATAGAACAGCATGGATAAATAGTTTGTAACTATTTATTTATTTATTTATTTATTTATTTATTTATTTATTTATTTATTTATTTATTTATTTATTTATTTGAGTTTTATACTGCCCCTCTATCAATGAAGGCCACTCAGGGCAGTTTACGCCAAGATATAAGACACGATAGAGGCATCCAAGAAATAGAAAAGAAATAAAAGAAAATGAAGGGAAAATCACATTTTAAATAGCTATAATAAAACATTTGAGATCAGTATAACAACATTCTAGTTAAAAAAATTCTGAATTTAAAACTTTAAAGGTGGGCAAGGTAATATCACAGAATCATAGACTCCTAGAGTTGGAAGAGACCTCAAAGGCCTTCCAGTCCAACCCCCTGCCATGCAGGAACTCCTCTCAAAGTAGTCCTGACTGGCCATGCAGCCTCTGCTTAAAAACCTCCAAGGAGGAGACTTCACCACTCTCAGTGGCAGCAGATTCCATTGTTGAACAGCTCAGTCATGAATATCTTCCTAATGTTCAAAAGGAATCTCATTTCCTGTAGTTTGGAAACCATTGCCCCGCGTCCTAGTCTCAGAAGCCATAGAAAACAAAAAAGTCCCTTCTTCAATGTGACATCCTTTCAAATATTTAAACATAGCTATCATATCCCCCCTCAGCCTTCTTTTTGTAAGGCTAAATATTCCCAGCTTCCTAAGCCACTCCTCATAAGATATTTCTTCCAGACCCTCAATCATCTTGGTCGCCCTCCTCTGGACCCATTCAAGATTGAAAACATCCTTTAAAAATTGAGGTGCACAGGACTGGACACAGTACTCCAGGCGGGGTCTAACCAGAACAGAATAGAGTGGTACTACACTTCCCTTGATCTAGACACTATGGTTCTGTTGATGCAACCAAAAATCGCGTTGGCTTTCTTGGCTGCTGCATCAATCACACTGCTGTCAATACCGTCATTATGTTTTGTTTGAAATTTCCAAAGATCATTTTAAAATACCTAACAAGGGGGCCAGGCAGATCTGAGGTGGAAGGTTACTCCAAAAGCATGGGGTGATAGCTGAGAAAGCTTTGTTTCCAAAATGCCTAGCCCAGGAGAATCAGATGTCATGGGCAGTTCTCCCTGGCTTAAGTTGCTCTGACTACTCTTAATGACTCTGCTGTTTATCTCCTGTTTTGCCTTGCTGTTGATATGGTTGTTTTTGATGTGTTCTATCGTGACTACAAGTTGTGCTGTGGTGGCTCAGCGGGCTAGAGCAGTTATAACTGTTGGCTACAAAGTCGGCAGCTCAGCGGTTTGAATCCCGGGTGCCTCTCAGCAGAGTGAGCTCCCGCTGTTAACCCCAGCTCCGGCCAACCTAGCAGTTTGAAAGCATGTAAATGCATAGGTACTGCTGTAAAAAGTGGGACGGTAAAGCAGTGTTTCCTTGTAGCCACGCTGGCTACATGGCCACGGACTTGCACCACACTGGCTCTTTGGCTTGAATGCAGAGATGAGCATTACCCATAGAGTTGAACACAACTAGCATGCATATGCAGGGGTGGGGGTAGCTTTACCTTTTTTCCTATGGTGACTACATGACGTACAGCTAATCATGGACCAGCCTGGTAATTTGAACCTTCTGGATTCACCAGCAGAAGCTGTGGGGGTTTTGGGGGGAGGGATTGGAATCACATCATTTTGTTTCAGTTCCCAGAGAAGGGTGTGCCCTGGAGTGACCCTTATACTCAGTGGGGTGTAGCATGGCAGGGCTTGCTCCTTCGGATACAGTGGCCATGCAGAGCTGGACCTCTTCAAGCCACCAACAGTTCATGTTGTTTCTCCTTTCTCTTATTCACTCTGGGTGAAATAACTGTTGTTCCACACCGTCTGCAACCCTGGGATCACTGGGTCAGTGATATTTTAAGATAATCCGTATTTTAAGATTGCCTGATTTCGGAAGCTAAGCAGGGTCGGCCCTGGTTAGTACTTGGATGAGAGACCACGATGGAACACTAGGTGCTGAAGGCACCTGGAGTAGGAACTGGCAAACCACTCCAGTAATCCTGCCATGAAAACTCCATGGACATGGGGTCACAAAGAGTGGTCACGACTGTAATGATGCAACACACACACACATTTCCAGATACCTTTAGTTTGAGAGGGGGGAAGAAAAGGATTAGAAATGTAGGTTTTGGGAAAGCAATACTCAAAAGGTGCATCTCATAAGAACACATGAAAGGGCCTTCTTCTCTGTTGCTGCTCCCAGACTTTGGAACTCCCTCCTGCTGGAGGCCAGGACTGCCCCATCTCTGTCGTCTTTCCAGAAGCAGGCAAAGACCTTCCTCTTCAGGCAAGCTTTCCCTGAATGAGAGACTATCTGTTATGTAACTTTGAGATGGATTACCGTGCATGATTGCATTGACTGATCTCATAAGAACACCAGTGTTTTCCATGCTAGTTTCCATCCCTCGTAATGGATTCCACCCCGCCGCCACCAATTTTGCTTGCTCTTGGTATCTTTAATGTTACCTTTTAATATTGTAAGCTGCGTCTTCTAATTCCCTGTTCTTAACTTGAATATGTTTGGAATGTTCTGGGCTGTATATTGTCCCTCATTACTGTAAGCCACCTTGGAGTCTTTTCCAAGGAGAAATGTGGGCTAAAAAAATTCAAAACAAACAAACTATGTTTTGAAATATATTTATGCATATTTTACACACACACACACACACACACACACACACACACACACACACACACACACACACACACACACACACACATCCTGATTAATCCAGAAATAATACTTTATAAATAAAGCCTATTCAAAGTGAGTACAGCCCAGGGATGAGAACAACAATATGCAGTTGAGTCAGTGATTCATGGCAACCCTTCTCAGGGTTTTCCAGGTACCAGTCCTATCTTTTGTTGGGGGTAGCGGGGAGAGCTGGAACCGTGCAGTTTTCCCAAGGCCACACAGTCTGGATGTACCTGCTGAAGGCATAACTGGAAATTGAACTCACCGCCCTTGGCTCCACAAGGACATAGTTAAACCACTGAGCTAAGGCTGGAGATGCCAGGGAGATACAGACTGTTCTAATTTTATTCAATAAGCTTGATGACTGAATTTAAAGCCCCTCACCTAGGTGTGGAATGTCTCACAACTTTCTTCCTCAGAATAAAACCAGCTAAGGCCCATAAGGGACCAGAGCTTGGAGAAGTTACTTATTTCTAAAGACTGCCACTCCCTGGGTTATAAATGGAACACAAGAAGACTGCTGCATAAGACCGCCTTAGGAGACATCAGGTCAGCTCAGGGAAAAGTCCTTTTTTGAACTACAATGCCCATTTTCCTTCCAGGAATGGTAACCTCTCCCTACCCCTCCTCCCTCACCCTTTCCCAAGCTCTGGATTTCATGCAGCCAACTTTTAAATGCACCATATGAAGCAGAGAAGGAGAAGTAGGGAGGGAGATAAAATGTGTGCCAGGGACGTAAAATTGCGTGGTGCTGATAGTGCTGATCGGAGGTGAACGTTGCACAGCTGTGCCTTCTGGTTCACAAGCTCTTGACAGATATCAGGGAATGCTGAGACTTCCTCTGTAGATGTTGCTTCTGCTCACAGGCTGACGCCAAAGCGGCTGTGTGCCTTCCTTTCTGATGCCTTCAGGCAAGCGGCCGTTTTGTAAATGGTTGATTACAACTGATCTGTGAGGATACCTGGAGGCAGACCGCAGTCTACTTTGGAAGCCTTAAGTAGCCGTGATTGATGAATGTTGATAGACACATTAAAGGTTTCTCTTCCCCTTTTCAGGCCATGCAGAATGTTGGATAACAGGCATTTTTTGGACATGTTACTCAGCTGACCACATGGCTCCCGAGAAGAAAATGTGCTGATCTGCTTGGCGATCAGCAGAGAGAAGGGCAGGAGAACTAGTAGTGGATCCTTGAAATGCTTTTATGAAACCAATTTCACAGGCTGTACTAGGGTTCTATGAAATTAAAATAGCTGAATAGAGATGGGCATGAACCAGCTTATCTGAGTGGGTAAATACCCAAGGAGGCAAGGCAAGGAAGCCCTCCAGGGTTCTGTTTCAGTAGATGTTAGTAGAAAAGAATAAAGGACTAACAGATATTGCAACTGACACGTATTAAGTACTTAAAAGGTTGCATACATGGGACTAGAGATGGGCACGACGAGGAAAAATTACGTTTCGAGTTGTCGTGTGTTGGCTCGTTTCCGTTTGTCGCGAAATTTTTCCAAAATTTGTTGTTTTGTTTGTCGTTTTTTCGTCTGTTGTTAGTACTGGTTGGGGGGGGTAGCGGGCTCCTGGAGGCACCTCTCTGGGGTGGGTGCCTCCTCTGGCCCGCTACAAAAGGGTATGCATAGCCAATTGGATATGCATACCAAGTTGCAGTGGCAGGCAGAGGCACCTCTCTTTCGGGTGCCTCTGTGACTCACTGCCTGACATACGGTGCACTTGGGCTGGGGATGGGGAGGAACGAGGAACAAAGTGAGAGAGGACCCCTATGGGCGCCCTCTGGCTCACTAAGAAGGGAAGTGTACTTTCTGTAGTGCAACGCGAGTACACAGATCTGGCTTAGGGTTAGGGTTAGCGCAAGGGCTAGGGCTAGGGTTAGGGTTACGGGTAAGGTTAGGGTGAGTTACTGGGGTGCACCTCTGGGTGCCTCTCTGACCCACTAAGAAGGACAGTGTACTGGCGTATGGGTTAGGGTTAGGGTTCGGGTTCGGGTTCGGGCTAGGGTTAGTGGGCTTTTTATGCCCGACTGGCACATCCCAGAAGTCTCGGTCAAAACCTGGCCAAGTGGCCATGCAATTGGTGGAATGGCTCCAAAAATTTGCATGGTCGACTCCCATGGCCAGCCCATCATTGCGCAGGTGTAAAAAAATAAAAATAAAAATAAAATAAAATAAAATAAATGGAGACGTTTTGTTGCAAGAAAAACCCACTGCTGCTACTGTAAAAATTCAGGCAGTTTTAAAATAGCTATTTTCACATGTTTCTGTGGTGCTTTGGTGTGTTTTTGGACCACAATTTCAAAATAAATATTGCGGTCGCCCCAGTTTGGATCCCCCCGCCCGCACCGCATGGCATGGTGAGTTGGCGAGACGACAAGGATGCCCCCCACCAGAGCAGCCCAGGACAGGAGAGGGGGGAGGCCGGGGACCCCCCCCCAGAAACCACCCCTCTGGTAGGTGCCATCACTCAGGCAGGCATATTTTCGCCTGCTTTTTTGGCCGGGAATCGGGTTTTTTTTAATTTTTAAAACTTTTTTTCTATGCCGCTTGCGCTTGGCATCGCGCGATCGCTGTACGATGCCAGGAACGACAACGACAAATCAGACCCAATTTTTCTTTTTTCGGTTCGAGTTCGAGTTCTGGCGGAGTAATTGTCGTTACCGTTTCCGTTGCATAACGGAAACGAGGAACGGAAACGGAAATGAGAATTTCGCCAAGTCGTGCCCATGTCTACATGGGACTTTCACACACCCTAGGTTATTATCCACCTAACGAACCTATTCAAATAATGGTCCACCTATGAACCTATTCTGGCTATTCTTGACCTAACGAGACTATTCAGGCCATTGTCCAGCTTCTGAGCCTATTCAGACCAGGGTGATGTGAAATCAAGGCGAACTAAAAAATGAAGGACTCGGCACTAACCTTCCTCAGACTGATGAAGCTGCTTGGATGAGCAGTGAAAGGTTTCGATTCCTCAAGAAAAGAAGTCCAGTTGCCATGACCCAACTTCCAAATTAACTCACCTGGATGACTGAGAATCTCCACAAACTCTCCAGTATTGGAGTGCTCACCACCTCACAAGGTAATTGGTTCCATTCTTGTACTGCTCTAACAGTAAAAACGTTTCCCCTGAGATTCAGCCTGGTTTCCTTTAGTGGTAACATCTTCCATCATTTCACTGAAAAAGTCGCTGTTTTCAAAGCTAACTTCCAGAATCCTATGTGTCTGATGAAATGTGCAGCAGTTTGCAAAAAAGCCTGCATCAGAGATTGAGCCTTTCAGAAGACCCTTAAATCCAACGATGATCACAACTGGATGGCACCAACTGCTGCACATGATATAGACGGGCAAGGAGACAGACTGCTACACGCCTAGGAATCAATGGGTTTGCCTTGTACTCTAAAGCTATTGGCCTGTCATCTAGCCAGTGTTCTGTTTCATATTGTAGTCAAGGTGGCTGTTTTTGATGCCTGTCTCCCAGGTTGTGCTCTGGCTGTGTTTGGAATGCAGGGAGGTAGAGACAATGGTTTCAAACTGCAGGAAAAGAGATTCCATTTGAACCTTAGGAAGGACGTCATGACGGTTAGAGCTGTTCGACAGTGGAATGTGCTGCCACAAAGGAGGGTGGTGGAGTCTCCTTCTTTGGGGGTTTTTTAAGCAGAGGCTGGATGGCCATCTGTCGGAAATACTGTGATGGGGGTTCCGGCATGGCAGGGGGTTGGACTGGATGGCCCTTGAAGTCTCTTCCAACTCTAAGGCTGATACTTCACGTCCATCTCATCATTGTTTGCAGTCCCGCTGGGGACCGGTATGAAATAATCTAACCGCACGTCCATTGCGGGACGAGGGGAGTTTGTCCTGACCACACCCCCTGAACTGCGATTTAAGCGGGATGAGAGATTCCCCTCCCTGGCCTCGGGAACCTGCTTGTCACACTTCTCATTCCGAGATGAGTGGCCGTGAGGTAAGGCTCGTCACGCAAAGTGCCATTCTCCATCTAGTGGCAGGAGTGCGAAGTGCAATTTGCCAGAACATTCCCTATGGAGCCAGCAAAGCAATGCAGAGAGATTAAAAGACAAATGCCTCAAACTTACCTCTGTAACACATTGAAGGCAAGGCTTTGGAGAATTGAAACATCAAAAAATGGAAGGTCGGGCGGGAAAAAAAAACCTGAGAACAAAGGCATGGAATTTCAAATCTCATCACGGAACGAGGACGTGCGGTAACAGTCATGCTGATATTATCCATCAAGCCTGTGCGTACATGGGAACAGGGACAGAACTGGAAGAAGACCACGTGACTGTGACTGACATCAACACGCAATGAACTTCCTCCCGGGATGAGAATGGACGTGAAGTATCCGTCTGTGATTCTATGATTCTATGAACTTTCCAAAGACCAGTAGGAGTAGCTTCTACAAAGCCACCGGTCTTTCCCTGAGAGTGGAATATGTGGGCAGGTGTCACAAAGTTTGCAAAAGTTCCTATTTGGGACTACAAGTCCCACAGTCCCCACCCCCCCACCCCAGGCACTGGCTGTACTGACTAGAGCAGGGTTTTTGGGACATGTGATATGAAACAGGAATTCTGCCAATTTCTGAGAGAGATCGCAGCCAAGCCTTAATTCTTTGAACTGTGCCTGATGCATCACTTAAGAGATCTCGATGGGCTCTTTGTCAAAGATAATTATCAAAACACTGGCAGGAACCCAGGCGAGGGAAACCTGCCGTCTCCAAAGCACTGCCTATAATTAAGAAAGGATTGTGTTTTGTTTTTTAAAAGTTGCTCATCTGAATCTGACAGCATCCACCAGCTCATTTACCCTCCTCCGTTACCTTACTGTTCCTCGATTACAAGGATATTGCATTGTGGAGTTCAACAATTTTAATAATCGTACTGTATTAGTTATCTCATCAGAAAGGGAAAAGGAGAGGTAAAAGCCCTTTGACACAGAAACTACAATTCCCAGAATCCACCTGGGGACAGCCATGATTGTTTGCGTGCAGTGAAACCAACACTTCATTGGTGATTTGTTCTGGGTGTTGTAGTCCTTAAAAGAAACTTGTCCAAGCTTTGTTTTTGTTGCGGAGTTTTGAATTCTTGGTGAAATTCCTCTAGCTGTGCAGCAAACATGCAGAGATTCAAAGAACAGAACAGCTTCAAGTTCCCCAGAGCAGTCCACCCCTTTTTCTTAGCAACAGTGTCAATGATTCACTTTGAGACATTAGTTGGAGAAACAATTAAAGCTTTCGTTACTAACGTTACCAACAGCAAACTGACAAACATGACTGTCTCAGCAACAGGCCTTGGCTGACTATTGATTTCAAATATTTTATGTATGTATGTACTGTATTTATTTATTGGATTTTTATACCACCCATCTGGCAGAGGGGGAAGCTGCTGAGCAGAGCGGCCGGGCTCTCTTTGAAACAGAGGCAGGGAACGAATTATTGATTAGTGCTGGATAGATTGACAGTCACCCCTGCCCAGCGAAGTCCCTCCCAGCCACACTTACAGGGGGCAGCATGCAGAGATGCAGAAAATTCCAACTTCTCTACCTCCATCTCTGGTGCAAAGGGTTTGCAGCCACTTCTGAGTAACTGGCAATGTGGCGTTCTAAAGATGGAAAACAGTAAAAGAGAGAAGAATAACACTGTCTTTGGCTAAGGGACAAGATTATCAGCAAGGGATACATTTCTCAAGTTGCCAGGCCAAGATACATGCGTGGTCCCATCTTATTTTACTGATATCTAACAGATCTCCCTTGACGTTACCATCTCACCCACCTAAGGTTGGTCAATAAAGGTCTTTACTCTCTTGTACTATTCTGATTTCTTAGACTTGGTTTGGTGTTAAAGGCAGAGGCGTAGGATGGGTTTGGAGTGCCTGGGGACAACGTTCGTTTTTGCGCCCCTCCTGCCCCCTCACTGCATTGCACCCACCCAGCAATGGGGCCCCCAATCCTGCGTGTGTGGTGCGTGCACATGCACAGCCATGTGTGCGAGTGTCGGCAGACGAGCGTGCGGGGGATGGGTGTGCGGGTGTTTGTGTGTGTGAGAGAGAGCATGCATGATAGCACACGCGTGCCTTTCACCTCTCCCGTGGTGGCCCGAAGCAAGGCGAGGAAGAGCAGGAGGAGGAGGGTGCTGTGGGCACCGAGCTCCCCACCTGCCTGCCTGCCTGCTTCATGTGGGAGGGTCCCGTTGCCAAGCCTTAGCGGGTGACAGGACTGCTGGCGGGAGGGTGCATGGCTTCCTCCTCCTGCTCACCCTCCAGGTGCCCCCAGATTGCTGCACCCAGGGGCAAATGCACATTTCCGCCCCCCGCCCCCCCAGATACGCCCTTTGTTAAAGGCACAACCAAGTGACTTTGAGTGAGGCAAGAATAATGTTTAAATCATTCATTCTAATAAGTCCCGAATATGACTTTCCTATGAGATGAACAGGCACAATGGAAGAGTAAAGCAAAACAAAATGCAGAAGTATGAATCCATTTTAAAAAAACAAAATATGCCAAATTTATTTGAGCAGCTGCTCAGGGTTTTGAGTCCCCACCACCACCACCACCTCTGGTCCCCCTGAGTCTAAGCACTAATTTGGTTGTATTGCCTCCTTTCACTGCAAAGATTAGTGTTTGAGATCCCTGGTTGTGTTTTGGGAGCCTCCTTAGATTTAGAGGCTGAGCAGTAGGTTTATTCTACTCACTTCTGACTTAGCTGCTGTTTTAGGCTTACTTGCCATTCCTTAGCCATTTGCTTGATTCTCAGGAATTGCCTCAGATATAGGCCTAGTACAAAAAGGTGCGTCTGTGGTCTGCCAGCCACTTCTCTGCTCATCCTTGTCCTAAATGGTTCTAAATCTATAATTCAAAAGAGGTTAATGTATATACATTACCAAGAGCTTTGAAGGCTCCAGGGAGATCTTGTTCCCTCTGTGTCACTGGGGCTGGTAACGATGGAATGCCCTAGTTAGGACAATTAAACTATTCCTAAATATAGGCTTTTCTTTCTGGGCAAGGTTTAACATGCTCCTCACTTATTAGAGGGCAGACATTTAAAATATAAGATGTTGCCCCTGTAAAAATGCTGACGTGGAGCCTGTTTTGTAAATCTGTTTTTCATGTCCATTTCCATTGCAAGCTTTTGCCAGGAGGTCGAGAATGATGTAATATATCCCATTATTCTGTCCTTACCTACCCGCTCTTTCAAGCTCTTTAACGATTCCTTTGCTTCAGGGTTCAAACCAATCACTCAGTGGACCAGTGCCAAAGCTGTTGAAAACGACCATTCTCACGAGACCATATATAGCTCTTTGGATTTTTGTATACTCTTTATGTTTAGCACTTGCATAAAATTGCATTTATTATTTATCTATTTATTTTTATGATTTATGTACCACCCATTCGTGCACAGCACTATTCCAGGCAGTTTATATAATACTGTTTCTAGGGGGTTTTATGTGCATCAGCAAAGCATGCTGCCCATATATCACCCCATGGTGCTTAAAGCACTTCTCGGGTCAGTTTATAATTTATTTATGCAGGCTATACATTGTTGCCCGTCCCCATCCCACCCACCCCCATCCCCCCAGCAAGCTAGGTAATCAGTTTCCCAACTTGGGAAAGATGGAAGGCTAAACCAACTTCGAGTCACCTACTTGAGCCTGCTGGGATCAAACTCAGGCCGTGAGCAGAGTCTTGACTGCAGTGCAGCAGTTTAACCACATAGTACCTGCAGAGATTCTCAGTCATCCAGGTGAGGTTATCCGGGAGTTGAGTCATGGCAACTGGTGTTCTTTTCTTGTGGGTTCGAAACATTTCTCGACTCGTCAATCTTACCCACAAGACCACAATTAAATGATATAATGCAGGCCTGCACAACAGGTAGACTGTGGACTACCGGTAGCCCACGAAGGGTTCAAAATAGCCCGCTGGCCATCAATTTAAAAAGTAAGGAGGTAAGTTCTCCACCCCTCCCTCCCCCATCCCAAGGACCACCACTGCCCCAGCAAAGTTCTGGGTCTGCTAGCCCCCTGTCTCAGCCGAGCGGGACAGTTCAAGCGCCATGGCTCCTTGAAGTCTGTTCCCTCCAGAATGGATTAATTGATTTTCAATGCATTCCTATGGGAAACCACTGCTCTACTTACATTTTTCTTTCTTTTTTACTTATGAGCATGTGATCGGAACGGATAAAATTCGTAAGTAGAGGTTTTAGTATAGTAGCCCTCAGGCACTTTGGGCCGGAAAAAGTAGACCTCGACCTGTTCAAAGTTGAACAGTCCTGATATAATGGTTTGCTAACTGTTAAAAAATATCATGCTGATATATATATGGGTCATAGGGTAATCTCGTATTGCTCACTGCACTTCTAGATCATTCTTAGAATGAAGTCCTTCTATGCCCTTTGATACCACCTGTAAAGGATTGGGCTATTATCAATATTAATTGATAAGATTTATGACCTTAAGGTGACCATCCATCTGGAATTAATAATGATAAATCACATGCTGCCAAGTTGATCTTGACTTATGAAGAGCTTTTCCAGCATTTTCTAGGTGTAAAATACTCATGAGACCCTTCTTCTAGAGCAGGGGTCCATCATCTATGGGCCGCGGGCCGCATCTGGCCCACCAGATTCCTAAATCCAGCCCGTATGCCATTACAGGAGCCTCCCACTGCCCCCCCCCGCTTGAACTCACAAAAGCCAGCCCCATAGGAGGCTTCCCATCTCCTCCTAAACTTGCACACCAAGATATGCCCTAACACCTCCAGCCCGAACAGCCCCCAAGACACAACCACAGCTTCTCGGTACACTGGGCCAGAAGGCACTGTCACGCAGGCTCTTTGGGCCTGTAACGGAATTAGGACGATGGGACATAGTATGACTTATAAGGCTCAATATTAACTGCACATTTACATCTTTGCGGCTAGACGCTTATCTAAGGAATGTAACAGTCGAGACATAATAAGCCAAGTTAGAGGAAATTGGACAACTACCATTGGACAGTTGTTTCATGTGACCTCTGAAACTGCTTGGAGCTGGGAAAAGAGAAGCTTATACTTAAGACTATGAGACAGGCTTGCTTGGAATCCGGCTTCAAGATGTAGTCAGCTAGATTTAGACCTAGCCAGCATAGGCTTGTAATTTTTCATCGTACAGTATTAAGATAGTGAGAATATTATAGACTTTATTATTTTCAGGCAACATTATATGATTGTATCTGATAAGCATTTTTATATTTTCCATTGATTTCCATTGATTTTTATGAGTTATTTTTTCATTTTTGTAACCTGGTCCCTGGTCCCACGTCCCTTTAAAAGCAGTTTAAATTACTAAATAAACCGAGTCCAAAAATGCCGTCCCCACGGCCACCGGGCTTTTTGGAAAAAAAAAAGAAAAAAGAAAACCCGGTAATGCCCCTTTAAGCGAGGTTTCTGTGACTCACCCAAGAGGAGGGGAATTTTTTGCCTTGCTTTGAAAATCCACCTTTTAATGAGGCAGACGTCGTGGGACCATGCAGATGATCCTGGTTTCTTTTCTTTTTTTTTTCTCAGAGCACCGACCGGCTGTTCCTGGGGCCGATTGGCGTTGCTTTTTAAAATTTCCCTGCAACGTCAGAGCAAGAGGAAGCTCGATCGGGTGTCCTTTGATTTCATTTCCCCCAGGCAAGTGGTCCTTTTTTTAATGCTAGCGCCATCTGCTGGCCAAGGGGGCTGAACTGCACTTTAAAAAAAAACCCAGCTTTGGACGTGTGAACTCCTGTCCCACATATTAAATCATGTGACGGGATGAAGAGGAAAAGCCGGACCTTCAGAATATCAGGATCAAAACCAGGTGAGATTGCAGCCTTAGAATAGTGAATAAAGGGATTTCATTATATTGATGCTTTCAGGCCATTTGTTTTCTTTAAAAATAGCCCCGCAGAAACTCAGGTGATTCTCTGCTAGGTACCCTCCTACTCCTGAGTTTCCTTACAGGGCCTAAACAAGCAACCTATGACCACTCTACCCTGACCCCATAATCCACTGGCTCCCACCCACCTCTAAAATTCATCCGCTCTCTGCCACCTCCCAGCCTCTTCCCCTCACATAGAAGCAATCGCTGCCATTTTGAACCCATCAGACTCTCACATACACTCATTAAGAGAGAGAGTGGTCCCTGCTGCCTTAAAAGAGGCAGTAATCAGACCTCTCCTTAAAAAACCTAACCTGGACCCAGGGCTGGTGGTGAACTACTGGCCAGTAGCGAACCTCCCTTATTTGGGCAAGGTGTTGGAGCGGGTGGTGGCCGGGCAACTCCAGGCACTGCTGGATGAAACGGATTTTCTGGATCCATTTCAATCTGGGTTCAGGCCGGGTTTTGGAACCGAGACTGCCTTAGTCGCCCTGTATGATGACCTTTGCTGGGAGAGAGACAGGGGGAGTGCGACCCTGTTTATACTCCTGGACCTCTCAGCGGCTTTCGACACCATCGATCATGGTGTCCTTCTGGATAGGCTGGCCAGGTTGGGGGTTGGAGGCACTGCTTTGCTGTAGTCCCTCTCCTTCCTGGCTGACCGTGTCCAGAAGCTGGTGCTGGAGGACAGTTGCGCTGCCCCATGGCGTTTACGTCATGGGATTCCACAGGGCTCAATACTATCTCCCATGCTGTTTGACATCTACATGGAACCGCTGGGAGAGGTCATCAGGAAGTTTGGGCTGAGGAGTCAGCAATATGCTGCCGATACTCAGCTCTACCTCTCGTTCTCCACCAATCCAGGTGAGGCGGTTTCTGTTCTGAACTCGTGTCTGGACCAGATAATGGACTGGATGAGAGTTAATAAATTGAAACTCAATCCAGACAAGACGGAAGTGCTGTTAGTGGGTGCTTCACCGGACAGGTTAGAGGGACACTTCCCTGTTCTGGACGGGGTTGCACTCCCCCTAAGGGACGGGGTTGGTAGCTTGGGGCTGCTCGTGGACCTCGGTCTAACTCTGGAAGCCCAGGGGGACTCGGTGGCCAGGGGTGCCTTCCTCTAGCTGCGGAAAATATATCAGCTACACCCCTACCTGGATGAACGGAGCCTCATGACAGTTATGCATGCGCTGGTAACATCCCGTATTGATTACTGCAATGCGCTTTACATGGGGCTGCCTTTGAAGACGGTTCGGCGATTGCAACTGGTTCAGAATCGTGCAGCACGGCTGGTAAGTGGTGTATAACCTTCATTGGTTACCAGTTGCTCCTCGAGCCCAATTCAAAGTGCTCGTTTTGACATATAAAGCCCTAAATGGCTTAGGTCCTAGATACCTGAAGGACCGCCTCCTTCCATACGAACCTACCTGGCAATTAAGATCAAGCCAGGGGGCCCTCTTGAAAGAGTCATCCCTCAAGGAGGTGAGAGGGATAGCTTATAGGAACAGGGCCTTCTCGGCAGCTGCCCCCAAGCTATGGAATGCCCTCCCAAGTGAGAGCCGCCTGGCGCCAACACTGATGACATTTCGGCACCAGGTAAAAACCTTCCTGTTCCAGAAGGTTTTTAATTGATGCAACATAGACTGTGGGTCCTCTGATGGCAATTTTAGTATAATGATTTTAGTGTAAGGTTTTTATTATTTTAACTATTTATTGATATTTGATGTTTTAACTGTTTTAATTCTTTATTGTAAGCCGCCCAGAGACCTTTGGGGAGTGGGCGGCATATAAGTTGTAAAAATAAAATAAATAAATAAATAAATAAATATTCGGCCACCATACTGTGCCTGTGTGGTGTACCCTTCTTTTGCGCCCCCCCCCCCGACAGCCAAGGCCCTCCCCTGTGCAGGCGTACTTTTCCCCAACTGAAACAAACCTGCCTTAACTACGCATGCACATGAGCCAAATCTACTTTTTGGCTTAGAAGCGAGACATGGAAGCCCATGCACAATATTATTATTTTTGTCACCCTTCTGGCTTGACCAGATCCCTTACATAAAACTGTAGTTTTCTGTCCCTTTTCCTGGCGCCTGTGCAGTGGTGGCAGCTTGCTTGCATTTTTCAAACTATAGTCCATCTTTGGTCATGACTTTTACAGAACCCCGTTGAAAAAGCATGTCATCTTTTGCTGAAGGGAAGTGATGGCATAGAAAGCTGCTCCCAGAGACTTTCAGAATTGTGACAACAACTTTGCAGACGCAAAGAAAGTGGGCAGTTATCATACCCAGCTCCATTTCCCCCTCATTTAATCTCTTAAGTACATTTATAGGCTTAAGCATTCTGAGTTACTGAATCCCCATCAGCAATTTTGAAAAGCAATTATTTTGAATCTGCTCAACATATATATACTTTTTTACTTTATCCGCAAGACTCTGCCTGGCAACTTCAGTACGGCAATATTAGAAACAGGAGGAATCGTACTGAAATATTAATTGATAAGATTTATGACCTTAAAAACACGATTAAGAAGCTTGGGTGTAATGCAGATGCCATTTAATTCTGGCCATGGGGGACATGGGATTTTAATGACAGGGTGTTAATTAGGAATTCACTATCTTTAGCGAAGGGAGTGCGGCTTTAGTCAAGAAGAAAAAAGCTTATGATCAGTTATGCATTTTGCCCTGGAACGATTTTTAAAAAAAACTGTTCCATATTTTATAATGCTACATGAACTTCTTTTGAAAAAGCCATTTTTTGGGAAAGGGGCTTCCTTCCCAGCTTGTATTGCTGGACTGGTTCAAAGCCACCATATCTAAGGTATGAATGATAGATCTATTGTGTGAAGCCCTCAAAACGCTATCCTTTCTCTATATATATTTTGGAAAGAAACAAAGAAAGAAATTGGGAGAAGGACACAAGGAGGGAATAATGTATAATGAGGTCCCACATGCAGCCAAAAGCAAAACATATATTATTTCTGATCATCTTTAAGGCAAGAATGATGAGTTATTCCCTCCCACCATCCTTATACTCATCACCCTGTCTTCTTTGTGGTTTTCCCCTCCCATGAGAAATAACGAAACACTGGCCTATTTGGGGGCATTTGACTTGATCAGCATGTCCAATGGAAAGCATAGGATCTGAGTGAAAAAAGCCTTCAGGGTCTCTAAGGCCATGGTCACACCTGGGTTTCGATCCTGATCTTCTGAAGGTCCGGCTTTTCCTCTTCGTCCCATCACGTGATTGAATAAGTGGGACAGGAGTTCACACATCAAAAGCTGTTTTTTTAATTTTAAAGTGCAGTTCAGCCCCCTTGGCCAGCAGGTGGTGCTAGCATTTGAAAAAACCGGACCACTTGGCTGGGGGAAAGGAAAACTTGTAGGACCCGATAGAGCTTCCTGTTTCTCCAAAGGTGAAAAGCAATTAAAAAAAACATAGCCCATTGGCCCCAGGAACAGCCGGTTGGTGCTATGAAAAAAGAAAGAAAAAGAAACCCGGATCATCTGCGTGGTCCCACGGCGTCTGCCTCCCTAAAAGCTGGATTTTCAAAGCGAGGCAAAAATTTCCCTACCTCTTCGGTGAGTCACAGAAACCTCACTTCAAGGGGCATTACCGGGTTTTCTTTTTTCTTTTCTTTTTTCAAAAAGCCCAGGGGCCGTGGGGACGGCATTTTTAGATACAGGTTATCTGGTAATTTAAACTGCTTTTAAAGGGACGTGGGGCCAGGGCCTTAAAGTGTTCTTAAAAGATCTGCTTTTAAGCTGTCAAACTCTCTGGGCCAAGCTGGATTTCTTATATTTAGTATGGGGCCCAGCCAAAAGCTTGAGTTAATAAGTGATTCTGGCTGAATTGTATGACATTCAGACTGAAGTGGTCAGATTTAGTTCCAGGGCAAAGCAAAGCAAACTGCAAATGGATTTGCGTCTGGAGCATAAACCTCATCTAATGGTGCACTATATATTACCAACTTTTCAAAAATTAAAGCCGACATTTAACATGCCTAGTACACAACCCCCTGAAGCTTCCTGCGTAAAATCAGGCTTAGGTAAAGGTAAAGTTTCTCCAAGCACATGAGTGCTAGTCATGTCTGACTCTAGGGGCGGTATTCATCTCCGTTTCCAAGCCAAAGATCCAGTGTTGTGCAAGTCCGTGGCCACGTGGCTGGCATGGCTGAACACATTTCTGTGCATGGAACACAGTTTTACCTTCCCGCTTTTTATGGTGGTACCTATTAATCTACTTGCATTTACAACATGCTTTCAAACTGCTAGGTTGATAGGAGATGGGCTGTGTGGCATCTGGGATTCGAACAGCTGAGGTGCCAACTTTGCAGCTGACATTTCAGCGCTCTAGCCCGCGGTGTCACCACACCACCCACAAAATCAGGCTTACTTTTGTCTTAGTGTCTTGTCATGTTTCTAATTATATGCACAGCAGTACAACAACAACAACAACAACAACAACAACAACAACAACAGTAAAAGCTACACCCATTTGGTTTTCCAATGCAAGCCAGGAGGAGTCTTACAAATCCTTGCATGCTTGGAGCACAAATTCTTTAGCATATGGGGCCCAGATCACTTCAAGCCAAAGAGATCCCTTTCTGAAGCCACGAAAGAATTAAGTATGCTTAGCCTAGAGAAAAGAAGACTGAGGAATGATGAGACAAAAGAAGACTTAGGAGTGATATTAGGCTCTGTATGACAGCCCTTCAGAGGAACAGCAGGATCTGTTCTCAATCATCCCAGAGTGCAGGACACAAAACAATGGTCTCAAGTTAAGAGAAACCAGCTTTCAGCTGAATATCAGGAAAAAACTTCCTAACTGTTAGAGCAGTACGGCAATGGAACTAACTGCCTCAAGAGGTGGTGAGTGCTCCAACAGCGGAAACATTCAAGACAACCACATGGAAGATATCCTTTGATTTGTATTCCTGCATGGAGCAAGGGGCTAGACTTGATGGCCTTGTAGGCCCCTTCCAACTTCACAATGCTATGACTCTATGAAGTGGTCTCGAAATCAATTTGAAGTTGTTCATGAGGGTACCAGACTACCACATATCTTGAAAAAGACCACTTGGGTACTGACACTTATGTCAACTTTCATCCAAAGGGCTGCCATTTTGAAGTGGGGTGTCTCGTCTGCTCTAGTTGAATGGGCTCTCTTGATGGTCATCCCAATATTCCACACACATTATATGCATCCATTCATCTGAACTAAAGGCATTATCCTTGCCTAACACAGGGAGAGGGTTTCATGTAGTTCTCCCAGTATGGGGACCTCACTCAACACGGCTGGGACTTATAATATGTCCTTTGTTTGGTTCCTAGCCAACGTGTCGTTAATTTTGCGGTGTTCATACAGTTAGCTGGTATTATTAGGGGCTGTTAATCAAGCAGGCCTATTGCCAGTTCACACTGTGTGTGTTTTGACATTAAATTAAAAAATCTAATTTTGTTGCCAAACACCATTTTAGTTAGTAACATGACCCCTCCTCTTTTAATAAGATTTATATCTCCTATCCCCACTCCAGGGCTTTTCAATTCACCTTCTTTCTCGAATCTGCTGGATAAGCATAATGTAGAGGTTTCCCTGGAGTCACAAAAATTAGCTTTGCATGTCCCTTCTCTAATTAACACTATGTACATTCCTTAACTCCTTATGATTTACTCCGGTGTGGCGTGTATGAGGACTTGATTGGAAAAAATAATGTAATCTTAGAATCAATCATATGAAAAATTACCACTTCCCCCAGCTCTGAATAATATTATTGGGAATTTAAAAAAAAAGGAAAGGGGGATTTTTACAAAGATAATACAGGGGTTTTACGAAAAGGGGTTAGTAAAAAATTAGAAAGGTGATCCAAAGATCTGCAGAGCATCCACTGGCACCAATGAGATCAAGCGTTCCCTTTGCTGAATGTTTTATAAGTAGCCTTTTTTTGCTAGTTAAATAAGCAACACCATTGTAAAAATTTCCATGTTAAATTTTACTAAATCAATATGCTTATTAGGCTCTGGCAGAACAGACAGCTTTCCTCAGAACTTGGAAAAAGTATCTTGTTTGGACTGCAACTCTCACAATCTTACTGGCCATGCCTACTCCAGGATTCGGGAACCTGGAAGCATTTTTTTAAATTCGAAATGGTTTTATCCCACTTTTCTTCTTAAAAAGAACCTAAGGCATCTTACATAGCTAAAAAGACAATATTTAAAATTGAAAAATACCAATTACACCAAAATTTAAAGGAATTAAACATGTACAACAACTGAAAATGGTAGATTGAAAACAATGGAGCACAACCATCTATTTGAAAGCACCAGTCATTAAGAAAAAGCTTGCCTGAAGAGAAAGGTCTTTGGCCACATGTGGAAGGACAAAAAAGATGGAGCCAGCCTAGTTTCCTGTGGGAGGGAGTTCCAGACTCAAGGAACAGTGATAGAGAAGGCCTTCTCATGAGGAGAAGGAAGACATGGGGGATAGCACTGGCCAAAGTGCAATAAGAAGATCCTCTAAGGCAGAGACAGGTGTTTAAAGGCATTTAAATGTTTCATCTGGAAGATTCTTTCATGTTGTTGACAATTGACGGTACTAACTCTCCAAGATTTCAGACATGTTTCCCCAAAACTCAGTTCGGAACCCCACCCTTCTACTGTCCTGAACACACCCATTCTCATCATCTTTTGTACATTTTGCTTGCTTCAGAAACCATCAAGGGATACTTGCTGCACAGATGAAATACGATTGGGGCCTATGCCATGTGCAACCCCCTCCTCATCAAAGCAGATCTGACAGATGGTTGCCTAATTTTCTCCTGAATGCCTCCAGCATTGGAACATTGACCCTTTCCTGAGGTGATTGATTCCATTGTTATACTGTTCTAACAGTTGAGAGGTTTTTCCCCCTGATAGCCTAAGTTAAACTTCCTGTAACTTGAGCCCGTTCATACATGTCTGGCATGCAGGGTGATTGAAAACAGATCCTGACCCTCATTTGAATGGCTGTCTTTCAAATATTTGAAAAGTGCTATCATATGGGGCTCTTTTGGCAGTGGCAGTATACTTAAAGACCCGTTTCACGATGCCAATTTGGCTGCTTATTGAGGACCTTGAATCTGCTCGATGAAGGCGACCTTGTCGGGCCTGTGGCTGCTCAGTACTGGGCCCAATTGGGCCACGAGGCCGTTGCTGGCCCTATCTGAAGGCAACTGGCCTGATTCCATCTCATCAGATGTATCTGATTGTGCCGCCGGCACCAGCCGCTGTCCACTATCATAAATTCACCATCTGGCAGCTGCCGACCATCCTTACTGCCCCACAGCATATCCATCTAACTGATTATCTTCCCCTCCTGCCCCCCTTCGTTTTCCATCTGTAGCCCTGGATGTGTGCCCTATTATGTTGTATTCTGTTAATTTTTATTTTATTATTTTTATTCCTTTTGTTAGCTATTGTTACCTGTATTTAACTGTTGTTATTTAATTGCTAATTTTTTCACTTATTTGCTGTTGTTTTTTTCTTTTTTCAGTCACCATGCTTGCAGTGACTGCCATACCAGTCGTGTCGGACCATGGGCGATACGCTAGGAGTTGGGGGGTTGGTTGGATAAGAAGAACTCGGGCCAAGCAACTCAAGCCTGTCCCCTGTTCTGACCCCTCAACTCACTGCCACGTGTCTCGGAGCCATCCTGCCAGCGCCTCTGACCTGTCCTGCCTCCTGATGAATGCCAGGTCAGTCCATAATAAGACCCCCATCATTTATGATGCCATCTGGGATGGGAGGGCTGACCTGGCTTGTATCACCGAGACCTGGGTGAGAGCAGAAGGGGGAACTTCGCTCACCCAACTGTGTCCCCCTGGGTTTCTGGTCCAGAGCGAGGCAGGTCGTGGGTTGTAAGGGGGGCGGGGCGGCCATTGTATATAGAGACACTATTCATGTCAGCAGGGCCCCGACGTTGGTGAGTCCGGGGTTGGAATGTCTTCATATATTGGTGGGACAGCGGGACAGATTTGGCATTGTGCTTGGTTACCGTGCTCCCCGCAACCCAGCACAATCCCTACCAGAGCTCACTGAGTTCATCGCAGCTGCACTATTGAGACCCCCCCCACCTCTTGGTGGTAGGGGACCTCAACGTGCATGCTGGCGATGGACTTTCAGGTGCAGCTCTGGAGATCATGGAGTCCATGAACTCCATGAACCTGACCCAGCATGTTCTATGCCCCACTCATAGATCTGGACATACCCTGGACCTGATATTTACCTCCACGTCGGAGGATTCTTTTCTGAGGGTGCGGGACATTGTGGCCACTCCTGTGTCATGGTCAGACCATCACCTGCTGTCTTTCTCTCTATCAATCGCCGCCCCTCCCCGCGGGGACCCTCGGCCATCTGTTTGGGCCCGCCCCTGGAGACTCCTGACGCTTGATCGGTTCCAGGAGGCCTTCAGGGAGTTTCCTGGCGGCCTGGCTGATGATCCGGTCAAAGCCACAGTGGATCAATGGTTTGAAGAAGCCTCCGGGGCTGTCGACCGGATTGCCCCTAGGCGCCTCCTCCGTTGCAGAGCTCGCTCTTCACCGTGGTATACAGCGGAGTTGAGAGCGATGAAGCAAGAATGGGAGAGGCTGGAGTGCAGCTAGAGGAAGAACCGGACCACGATTAATAAGGCTGCAGTTATAGCCCAGACCAGGCGCTACATTCGGGCAATCAGGGAGGCTAAAACATCTTTTTACTCCCTGAGAATTAGTGAGGCCTCGAACCGCCAAGCGGAATTGTTCCGTGTGGTTCGTGATCTCATTAATCCTGGTTTGGTAAGGCCTCCTCCTACTGATTTCAGTAGTGAGACTTTTGCAGCCTTTTTTAGATCTAAAATAGAGGCCAGACTGGTTTCGATTCTGGTTGCTCTAGCCTACCCTCGGCATCCCCTGACGCTGCACCCCCTCAGTCTCCTCGCATGGTTGAGTTTGGGCCTGTCTCCTCGCTTGAGGCCTCCAGGGCTTTTGCCCATTGCCAGCCTGCATCCACCTCCTTTGATCCTTGCCCATCCTGGCTTATAAAAGCTGCTGGTGGGAGCATGCCCGAATGGGCTTCTACTATTGCCACTGCCTCCTTCAGGGAAGGGATTTTTCCCCCTTGCCTGAAGGAGATGGTGGTGAAGCCCATTCTGAAAAAAACCTGGCATGGCATCGAGGGAATTGACCAACTACCGCCCGATTGCAAATGCTTCCTTTATGGGCAAGGTAATCGAGAGGGTGGCCGCGGTCTGGCTTCAATAGTTTCTGGAGGGAGAACGGTTCCTTGATCCATTCCAGTCTGGGTTCAGGCCGGGTCGGGGGACTGAGACAGTCTTGGTCGCTCTGCAAGATGACCTCCTCCGGGGGACCAACAGGGGTAGCTCTACCCTGTTGGTCCTTCTGGATTTGTCAGTGGCCTTCGATACTGTCGACCACAGCACCCTGCTGGATCGGCTCTCTGAGATTGGGATCGGAGGCACTGTTCCCAGTTGCTTCCGGTCCTTCTTGGAGAGCCTCCCCCAGCGTGTGCAGCATGGGGGGAGTTGTCTGCCCCATGGATACTTCCTTGTGGGGTTCCACAGGGGTTGTCCCTCTCTCCCATGCTGTTCAACATCTATATGAGGCCGCTGGCAGAGGTCATAAGGAGATTTGGAGTCTGCTGTCATCAGTACGCTGATGACATGCAGCTCTATCTCTCCTTCTCCACCTCTGCAGATGAGGCTGTCCGGACCCTCGACCAGTGCCTGGGTGCAGTCATGGAATGGACTAGGGCCAACAGACTCAAACTCAACCCCAAGAAGACTGAGGTTATGTTCTTTGGGACTTCCCCATCTGGCTACGGAGGCCCTTTTCCCACCTTGGAGGGCATTTCCCTCCAGCCATCGGACAGTGTCCGGAATCTGCGCGTAGTCCTGGACCCAGCGCTCACTATGGAGGCCCAGGTGGCTGCTGTGTCCAGGACTGCCTTTTTTCATCTCCGACAAATAGCCCAGATTTGTCCCTACCTAGATGGGGACTCCCTCAGGACTGTTGTGCAAGCGTTGGTGATCTCGAGGCTAGACTATTGCAATGCACTCCTCATGGGGCTGCCCTTGACTCTCCTTCGGCAACTGCAGCGGGTACAGAATGAGGCGGCCAGACTGTTGGCGGGTGTGTGCCGGTTCGACCACATCACCCCAGTTCTGGCTCATCTGCATTGGTTGCCGTTGCGTCCCAAATCAGATTCAAGGTCTTGGTTTTAATTTATAAAACCCTCCATGGCCTAGAACCTGACTACCTGGCAGAGCAAATCGCCCAGCGGTCAACATCGGCCCGACTGACTAGGTTGTCATGGGCACACATGCTGCGGGTGGCCACGCCCAGGGAGGCTCGAAAAACATCCAACCGAACTCGAGTCTTCTCTGTGGCTGGGCCTGCCCTGTGGAACCACCTCCCCAGTGAAGTGTGCCTTGCACAGTCCCTGCCAGTCTTTAGGAAAGCATTAAAAACCTTGCTTTTCCAAGAGGCGTTGGTGACTAAATCCAATCCCCCCCTCCGCCATCTGCCATTTGTTTGGTTTTATTGACTGTTTAAATGTTTTTTAAATTGTAATATTTAATTGTTTTGATTTTGTTTATATTTCTTGTTGTGAACCGCCCGGAGTTCCTCCGGGAAGACGGGTGGTATACAAGTCTAATAAATAAATAAATAAATAAATATCTTCTATACAATAGGCCCTCGGGTTCCATTTTCAGTTTCTAGTCGCTCCGAGCAGGAAGAGGAAAGAGACCAGTGAGAAAAACCAGAGAGCTTCCAAGAGTCAGTGTTGGCAAAAGGGTCCAAGATAATACATTGGTTTGATTCAGTATAAAATAGATTCCTACATTGCACTGTCCCTGTAATCATGTCATGGAATCACAAACGTTCTCTGTGCAAGGCAAGTTCTGTATAACTGAACTACAGGCATTTCTTTGGCCACTGCTTCTTGTGGTAGTGAGTTGGGCTGACTATACAATATGTAATTGATTCTGGGAATTTGTTGTGCCATGTGGTGGTGAAGGTGACCACACATTTAGATTAATTTAAAGAGGCATTAGATACAAAAGTAGAACAGGTGATACCTTTAGTCTACTAGAAAAATAACAAAAAGTTGCTAATATTTCGAGAGCAAAAATCCATTTTCTTCAGAGCTGTACCAACAGGTTAAAAAAAGGCAAATGATGAAGTTGCCAGGAGTTATTTCGTCGTATGGTTTTGTTAATGGCTATACAGCTCCTCAACTTGTTTTGCTTCAGTTGGAAATACTGATATACCAGGAATGAGTCTGCCCCCACCCATACGTACCAAGAAGGAGGCAAATGGACCATCAACGGAGACACAGCAAGACTGCACCCACTAGGTAATTTCTTTCCTTTTTTAAAAAATGCAATTGGCTGCACCTAGTGGACTTTTCCAAATTTTATCCCAAGCCTGAAATGAAATGCATGGGTTTTCTACACTAGCCCTCCCCCTCCCCTGGCCAAGAAGGGGCCATTAGCCTTGATGAGCCATATGCAGAGGGGGTGTGAAAGTGTGTAGTGAGCCCTGACATGTTGTTTGAAAGACTGGGACAATGAAAACACCACCCTTTACTTCAGATGCAGCCTCAGAACATCTAAGCTCCGGGCCTCAACAAAGAAACAACCTGGCATATTTTCCATCTTGCCAAGGACTTTAACTCCTGGCAACTTCATCTTTTGCCATGTTTTAACCTGTTGGTACAGCTCTGAAGAAGAGGGATTTTGCCCTCAAAATATTAGCAACGTTTTGTTATTTTTCTAGCAGCCTAAAGCTATGACCTGTTTTACTTTTGTTTTGGCTATACGGCTCCTCAACCTGCTTTGCTTCAAGAGGCATGAGACACATTCATGGTAAATTGGCTTGTCAGGGATTTGTTGTGTTCTCCTGCCATATTGCTAACAGAGATATTTAATCATTCCTCCCCACAGCATGCCCCACACATAATCAGGGGTCCATGTGCACAGAAGCCACATACAGTCACCCCCCGCCATTTCGCGGTTCAGGTACTGCGGTCCCACCACATCGCGGGATTGCAGTACCTGCACCTCGGAGATGCGGGGGTGGGGGGGTGGGCGCCGCCCGCAATCTCCATTGAAATGCATTGAGCCAATGCATTTCAGTGGAGACACCCCAGACGGCAGGAGGTCAGATTCCCCTGCCGCCGCCGCCGCCGCGCGCCGCCCCAAGACTTCTCGGACCGGCGCGTGCTGGCAGCGGCAGGGGGATCTGATCGCCCCTGCCCCCACCTGACCCACTTCCACATATCGCAGATTTTCAGGCATCGCGGGTCGGGTGGGTCCCTAACTCCCGCGATAGGCGAGGGGTTACTGTACATCTAGGGTTAACAGAACAGCAGTGGGCATCGTATATATTGATGTCCCTGTTTAGGCGAAATACAGTGTGTGGTTATTTTGTACAGTAAAAGGAGCCCAAGTCAGGAAGATAATAAAAGCAAGAGGTAACTATGCCTAGATGCCCTAAGCACATCTGATCTCGCCTGATTTCGGAAGCTAAGCAGGGTCAGCCCTGGTTAGTACTTGGATGGGAGACCACCAGGGAACGCCAGGCGTTGTAGGCGCCTGGAGCAGGAACTAGCAAGCCACTCCAGCATTCCTGCCAAGAAAACTCCATGGACATGGGGTCACGAAGAGTCGGTCACGACTGTAACAACACAACACACACACACAACCATGTAAGAAGAGAAGCTGTCTTTAATTCTGCTATCAAGTCACAGGTGTTAGGCAAAATATAGCTATTTCCCACTGATAGTAGAAATTAAAATGCAGTACATTTACAATCTCTGGCCCACTGTAAAAATACAGTGATGGAAAAAACAAAGTCTTCCAGGAACATTCCATTTCTTTTGTCCTTCAAAGGGACACAATCTTCAATTTTCTTTTCCTTGTTTAACTACCCAGCCTCATCTCCTGCTTGTCATTCCTTTCTTCCTTGAACTTTCCAGTATTAGCTGATAAGGCACCCTCTTCTTCTAAAAATTGCTGGTCTGCTGTTCTCTTAGGGTTAGATCTAAGAGGTGCCTTCCCTTCAGAAGGTCAACTGATGCTTCACAAATAGAGTTAGAGCGAAAGGCCATCTTTGAGGATTCAGGAATTATTTTGAATCCTGATCCGAAGGCAAAAATATGTCTATAAATTCGGAACCACCTGCCTCCTGAGTGGAAATACAGCCCTGTCTAAAATGGATTTGCTGAGCAACAGATCTGGGATGCTGCCAGTTGCCGATATAAATTCATCCCTTTTCATTTAAAAGAAAAAAGAAAAAGAAAAGAAAAAGATCAGTATCAGACCAGATGCCGGGCTACAACAATAAGACATGCTACCGATTGTGGTGGATATGCCACTTGTCACATCACATCACTCTTGCTCTAAACCCAGGCTGACAGTTCCTGAATCACATACATCAGCTATTGAATTAAACTCGTCTCTAAGGAAATCATATCTGGATTACGTCTAATATATAGAAAGGCACAAATTGCTGCCTGAATCTCCAGCTGATAAAATAAGGGGTGCCAGACGGCATTAGCTGGGATTACGGAAAAGTGCTGAAATGCCCATTATTATGAAGAGGCACCTGTGCATGCCTGCTTGCGTGTCTCTCTCTGTGTGTATTATGTGTGCGTGTATGCGTGTGTGCCTGCCAGCCTGCCTGCCAGGTGCAAAGGTATACAGCAGTCATGGGCTGCAAAGAATCTCTGGATATTTTGGGTGCCCATCACTGGGAGGTCAAACCTTGCATTCTCCTCCTGTATTGCCTTCGAAGTACTACAGTGATCCCCCAGGGGTTAGGAACTCGACCCCGCCTTCAATAATTGAAAATCCACGATACGCGGATGCAGGTCGGGTAGGGCCTGGGGGGGGGCTTGCTGGGGACTCTTGTACTTACCCCCAGCCTGGCGCTGCCCTGAACAAGCCTGCAAGGGCCTTCCCGGGCCTGTCCAAGGCCCCAAAAGGGCTTCCGTGCAAACAGGAAGTGACCTCCAGATTGTCAACAAGCATTTCTGAGGCCTCCGACAGGCCTAGAAAAGCCCTCGGAGGCCTCAGAAATGCTTTTCAGCAATCCAGAGGTCACTTCCAGTTCGTGGGGAAGGCCCTTGCAGGCCTATTTGGAGCAGTGCCAGTCCTGGGGTAAGTACAGGAGGCCTGAAACAGGCCCTTTCTCCTTAGCCCGGGGTGTGTGTGTTCACATACTGTGGTCCCGTGATATAGGGCAGGGGGGGTGTTACTGTATTTTTTAGGGATACAGATTCTTGGCTGTCTCATACTTCAGTGCAGGGGTGGGCAACATACAGCTCCTAGGCCAGTGATGGCGAACCTTTTAGAGACCGAGTGCCCAAACTGCAATTCAGAACCCACTAAATTTTTGCAAACTGCCAATACAGTAATTTAACCTGTATACAGGTGGCTATGAAGGGGTGATGTCGGGTGCCCACAGAAAGGGCTCCGAGTGCCACCTTTGGCACCCGTGCCAAAGGTTTGCCATCACTGCCCTAAGCTATATGTGCTCTACAGGGCATATTTTGATCCCCCAACGGAGAACCCCCTTCCATTTTGAAATTAAATTTTAATTTGACAGATAAATAAAGGGGCACATGTCTGTGTCAAAAAGGCTGCATTTCTACTCCTGAAAGCCACCCAGTCTTTAGGGAGGGGAATCCTTCATTATTTTTTATTTTATTATTTTTTTTAATACATGTCCTCCTTTTTGGTGACTTGAAAGTGCCCGTCCTGCCCCCCCAGCTCCCAGATAAGTTCCCCTTGCTGAGCTGAGGTGGTGTGTGTTTGTATATCTGTGTTGATCAGTAAAAAGCATCTAATCAGCCCTCTCTCATTTTAAAAAGTAAACCTGCTGGAGAGGAGTCATTTTGGAAGAAAAGATGTAAACCACACACAGAGATGAAATTACTGACGCATAGCAGGAAGGATATGTCCTGGGGGTGCCAATTCTGTATGAACTGCAGGTGTGAGGTCAGTCCTAGGAGCACTCTTCAGACCATTCCCCTGAAATAACCGATTGTTTCTTACTAGATATTTTAGTAAAGCTACAGTGAGTGACCTCTGTTTATTCCCCCCCTCTCTGTACACACACACACACACACACACACACACACACACACACACACACACACACACACACACACACACACACACACACACACACACACACACACACACACACACACACACACACGGCACAAGTAAAGGGTGCTGCTTATGTACCACCCTATACTGATTAAAGGTTTATCTGCCCATGCCCCCAGCAATCTAGGTAATCAATTTACTGACCTTGGAAAGATGGGAGGTTCGGTCAATCTGGGAATGAACCCAGGCTGTGAGCAGATCTTCACTGTAGTACCTCCACTGGTGTCTACTTTGATTTGACAATCAATTTTTTAAAAATTTGTGTCCCAACCTTATTTCAAGGCTGTGTCACAAAATGGTCAACCAATCATAGTCTTACACTCCTCACTGCATTGGACTGCATATGCAGTGGTACTTCTACTTACGAGCGGCTTGACTTGAGAGCAATTAGACTTAACAGCAAAAAACCATTGGTATTTTAACTGCTGCCTTACAAATTTTAGATGTGGTCTGCTCTACTTAAAATTTTTTAGTTATTTTTATTTTGGATTTTTTTTAGATAGGGCTGCAGGGCTGTTTTAAATTGGCATCTGAAGCAGAAAAATTGGTTTTTCAGTCTTTTTTTTTTTTTTGCGAGGCTTGGCTCTACACCCCTGATCATCCTTGTTGCCCTCCTCTGAACTGGTTCCAGTTTAATGCCATCCTTTTAAAAGTGTGGTGCCTGGAACTGGACATAGAATTCTAGACGGGGCCTAACCGGTGACGCCTGATCCGGTGATCTTTAATTGGTTGGGGATAGGAAGAATGAAATCTTATATGAATGGCATCAAAGCATCATCATATGGGTGCTGTGTAAGAGGCCTGGAAAACAGATACAAACAAAAAAAAACACAAAGAGGGAAGGGAAACCTTGAACTGTTTCACAGCCTGCTTTTTAAAATGTTGCGAGTGTGAACACCGAGTAAAGCACAAATAAAAACAGTAGCACTGGCGACAATGTTTGTGCAGTTGTCATTTATTTTTGGTTAATTACGTACACTGGGTTTCCCCAGGCATTTCAGCTTAAAAGCTACGCGGGAGGAAGAAGATGCTGTAAAGACTTACGCGAGCTGGATGTGACCTCTGCTCCCCACTTCACGGCTCCTTTGTTGAAATATGAATGACTTTCCAGGCGAATATACCAGGGCACATGACAATGTGATCAGGAGATGTGACAGGTTGCATGCTAGGGCGAGCTAACACCTATGGCGCCGAATAATTCAGCAGCTCCAGGTTTCTTGCATTTGTTTGCTTCCACATACCTCAGGCTGATAGGAGAGAACACGTTTTGTTCCAGCTTGTGTCCGGCTTAAAGGGCAAAAGTCCCAGTTGTCACTTTTGCCATCTTCACTGCACCGTATGGGGAATGTGTGTGTGTGTGGGGGGGGATAAGGTTAGGAAACCCTTATGCAGCTAAAAAATGTGACTACCTTTCCTGATTGTTATTGGGTATTAGGATATGTAGGGAGTGGGACATGAAAACAACCTGGCTGAAGCACACCAAAGGTGGGTCTAGCACAAAATGTCTGCCGTCGGTTGCAGCTGGCAGGCAGAACTTTTTATTTATTTATTTATTTATTTATTTATTTATTTATTTATTTATTTATACAACTTATATGCCGCCCACTACCCAAAGGTCTCTGCACTACCCAAAGGTCTCTGGGCGGCTTACAATTAAAATAACAGTTAAAACAACAACAAAAATATTTAAACACAAAACACTAAAATTGCCACCAGGACCCACAATCTATGTTACGTCAGTTAAAAAACTTCAGAAACAGGAAGTTTTTTATCTGGCGCCGAAATGTCATCAGTGTTGGCGCCAGGTGGATGTCACTTGGGAGGGCGTGCCATAACCTGGGGGCAGCTGCCGAAAAGGCCCTAGAGTCTAGACCTACAAGCCATCCCTTTCACGGGATGTTACCAGTGCATGAGGCTCCGTTCTTCCAGGTAGGTGTGTAGCTGGTATATTTTCTGCAGCTATAGAGTCCACCTGGGCTTCCAGAGTTAGACTGGGGTGCAGGACTATCCCCAAGCTGCAGGCCCTGTCCCTTAGGGGGAGTGCAACTCCGTCCAGAACAGGGTGATGACCTTCTAACCTGTCTGGTGAAGCACCCACTAACAGCACTTCTGTCTTGTCTGGATTAAGTTTCAATTTATTAACCCTCAAGGTAACTTGTTTCTCTAAGCTCAAGGTAGTTTCTTGAAGGCTGCTGGTGCTCTCTGTATTCACTCTGAAAAGCGTGGACAAGAGCGGGTTGTACAAAGTGTGAGCTTCATTCAGAGGATGTCAAACATCAAGACCGCTTTCTTTGCCCACGGGCTCTGCTGAGCAAGGTTGATGTAAGTAAGTTGCAGATAAAAACAAAAGGAGAACGCCAGCAGGAAACTCCTCCAAACACTGAGCAGAAACCATTAAGTCCATATAACAGACCTGTTGAGTCAATGGATTTAATAGGATCAGACTTATCCTCCATATCAACTACAGTGGTACCTTGTATAAAGGAATTAATTCGTTCCAAATGAAATTACCCGTATATACTCGAGTATAAGTCGACCTGAGTATAAGTCGAGGCCCCTAATTTAACCCCCGAAAACTGGGGAAACTTATTGACTCGAGTGTCTAGGGTGGGAAATGCAGCAGGGCCTGGCAGCTCCTCCTTTGTAAGCTGGGGGAGTGGTGTGTGATGTTTAAAATGACTTTTAGCCACTGACCCAAGCACTTGCCAGGCCCTGCTTCATTTTCCACCCTAGACTCCCCTGTGATGCAGAGGGGGGTCATGAGAAGCGGCACACAATGTTTAAAATTACTTTTTAGCCACCGTCCCAAGCACTTGCCTCAGTGGCTAAAAGTATTGACCCACATATAAGTCGAGGGCCCCTTTTTTCAGCCCAAAATTAGGGCTGAAAAACTAGGCTTATATTTGAGTATATACAGTATGTTAAGCGAATTTTCCTTTATACAAATTTCCCATAGTAATGCACTGAAAACAGAGTGATCCCATTTTTATGATGTACAGATTCGCCCCATAGGCGATTATGTTAAGCAGATTTCCCCTATCTCTGGAATTTTTATGTCGTACAAATTTTATGTTATACAAACCATTTGTTATACAAGAATCCACTGTACTTCAATGCCCCCTATGTGGGACTACCTTTGAAGCTGAGAGAGGAAGGAAGACACTTTTAATTAAAGATAAAGCCTGTGGCTGGTGACATCATCGGCCTTATGCATGCGGAGATGTGCCAACAGGATTCCAGACAAAGAACTTAACTTTCCAACTTCTATCGACTGCAAAATAGTACCAAATACTTCACAAGCGCTCCCTGAATTTAACAAGGACTGGTTTTAACAAGGGAAGCCTTTCCTAATGACTCCGTAAGAATCATTTCACTGCTTACCCCATTTGCTTCGGCTTTGCAACATGTGCTGACTTGACCGGTGATACAAAAGACCAAGCAGTGCCTGTTGGGAGTAAACACTGGTGAGTCCTATTTGACCCTTAATATCCATGCCCAGACTTGAAATGACAGCCACAGTTTGAGGGAAAGAAGGTTTCTCGTTAGTTTGCTGTTTTGTTTCCCTCCCACCATGTGTTCTTCAAGTCCAACAAACAAGGGAGGTTCTACTGTAGCAATTGTCTCACAGGGATTTGGGTTAAGCCTGGACATGTTGACTCGGTACTGGGGCTGGCGCCATTGACCCATGTGTGACTAGCCCTGAAAACCTTTATCTGCTGGGCTTCCTAGAGCAGGTCGAAGGGTTGGGTCCCTAGATCTGTGTAGTTCAAAGCCAAGAATTAGATCCAGACAACAGGAGACAGTGGAGGCAGAGGGAGGGCAAGGAAAAAGGAAAACGAGCAAATAAGCCCTGTTATTTTTCCACATCTAAAAGAAAGAGCCAATATTTTGGCCCCAAATGCAAACAAAGGGATAGCAGTGATGATTGTTCGTGTCTGCTTTTCTGGAAGGGGAAAAGACGTGCAGACTTTCTTATATCCCCAAATATCCATCAAATGATGTGTGCTGCCTCTCTCTCTCTCTCTCTCTCTCTCTCTCTCTCTCTCTCTCTCTCACACACACACACACACACACACACACACACACACACACACACACACACACACTTTCTTCTTCTTTTAACACAGCAGGGACTTGCTTGGTGTCCTCACTCTTGTCTGCTTAATGGATTTCGAGACTTGGAAGTAATTTTGGGAAGAGCAGATGGGCTCTTTGGTTCACTCTCAACCACTCATTTTTGCGTAGGGGAAATTTTCTTCTCTTTTTAAAAACTTCTTTCTTGGGTGTATAAAAAGCAAGATTGTGTAGATGGATTACAGCAAGAACAGTGTGCACCAAGCTGGAAGTAATTAGTTACAAAGAACTAGCTGCTTGTCCTTGCCTCTTTAGTTTGTATGGGATAACCACAGCCTGTGATATTTAGGCAGGGTAAAATCATTTTCTATGCAATGCAACTGTAACTTTCTTCTTACTTTCATAGCTGGAGGGTTTTGGCTTTAGAAAAGGATTAATACATTAGAGGAAAAAATCACCAAGAACAAATTATTTTCTAACTTTTTGAAAGAAAAATAATTACTTTAGCATGTGCTTTTTCCCTATTAAATTCGGCTAGATCACACTACCAACCTGATCATGGAAATACAGTGGTGCCTTGTATAAAGGAATTAATTCATTCCAAATGAAATTATGTTAAGCAAATTTTCCTTTATACAAATTTCCCATAGGAATGCATTGAAAATGGAGCAATCCCATTTTTATGTTGTACAGATTTGCCCCATAAGTGATTATGTTAAGCAAATTTCCCCTATCTCCAGAATTTTTTATGTTGTACAGATTTTATGTTATACAAACCCTTTGTTATACAAAGGTCCACTGTAAAAGGGTCTCCTTATGCAGCTTTGATGTGAAATGTATTTGCAGGTACCACTTTGTTCTAGAAAATGATACCTTTAAAAAACATTATAATGAGCAGCTGTAACCCCTTATCCTTCAACACCAAGACTATAAAATGAAACAATGCATTTGGTGGATTGTGGGTTAAACAAAATGGAAGCTGCCAGGAATTGGCTTGCCCTGCCATGTACTGCATGCAGGGTGGATAAATATGATTTAAAAATACAAATAAACAAAAAATCAGATTTTTTTTAATTTAAATATATTTTTATTTAAATCAGCTTTTTAAAAAACTTAAATGCTTTTTGGGAAAAATATCTCTCTAAAGATTGTGTTCTAGTTGAGATACATTATAATCCAAAAGTTATTCCTCATGAAATTAGTTTTTAATTATGTAGCATAAGGCTGTTTTTAGCCTTTCCCAATACCATGTTCTCCCAGAGGTTTCTGATTATTTGGAGCAATTTTTCTATCTAGAAGATATTATCAACAATGCTTGGTTTTGCTATTTTCAAAACTATGCATTTGGGTCTGCATTAATGATAACATGCCTACTTCTTAGCAAAAATGTTATAAAATAAACATCAGAATTGAGAAAAAGACCTTAATACCATTGTTCCTCTTCAAATCTATGCACACAGAATCAAACCCGTTATCTCTTAAAGTGCTACGTTTCGAGTTTCGAGACGTTCAATGAATAGAAGATTGCTTGGAATGGAATAGATCTGCACAAAGAGCAAAGTTTGAGAAAGGAGAGGCAAGCAGTAAAATGAAAGTGAAACCTTTTGAGCACAGTCCTCCACATCTTGAGATCTTTATGTGTATAGCAGCCTGAGTGTTCATATTATTCTCACTCTCTCCCTTGAGGAGAAAAACCTGTAATGTTATTGTTTTGGTTAAATAAAACTATTTAAATTGTTATTATTAAAGTAATGATTATTTTTCTCCTTCCAATAAAATACAACAGTTGTCCAAATATGATCTGAGTTGTCGAAATATGAATGAGTAACTGATTAAACTGGATATAGTTCACCTTGCAATAATTTCATAATTATCTATTTATGTATATCTAATGGTATATAACAGTGATGGCGAACCTTTTAGAGACCAAGTGCCCAAACTGCAATTTAAACCCCACTAATTTTTTTGCAAAGTGCCAATACAGTTATTCAACCTGTATACAGGTGCCTGTGAAGGGACGATGCCGGGTGCCCACAGAAAGGGCTCCGAGTGCCACCTTTGGCACCCATGCCATAGGTTCACCATCACTGCCACGAAATCAGTAATTTTCTGATATAACTGTAAAAGTAATCTGAAAAAGTTAATATTCTAAAAATGAAACCATCTGGTTGTAAATATTAAGATTAAAACAACTCCAACAAAAATAAGTCTTTATGTAGAAAATCATGATTTAAACCGCGCCTTACTGACTAGTGATTTAAATTGTGATGATTTAAATCAAATCCACCCTGGCTGCATGATAAGGAAGCATCGCCCTTGAGTGTTTTTATGGTTTATTCACCTGGCTACCACAGTTGAAGAAGAAGAAGAAGTAGTAGTAGTAGTAGTAGCAGCAGTAGCAGCAGCAGCAGCAGCAGCAGCAGCAGTAGTAGTAGTAGTAGTAGTTACCTGGAAAGGCTGCCATATTGAAAATGGAGTAGGCTTCTTTTCTCTTGCTCCAAAGAACAATTAAAAAAAAACTCAGTGGCTTAAACATTTGGGGAGATGCCAGATAAACATTAGGAAGCACTCCCAGATGGTATGGGCTGTTTGAAAGTGATACACCTTGCTTAAGAGGGCTGTGGACTCTCCATAGTCACTCCTTCACCCATAAGTATACAGCGACTGGATGCCGATCGCCCAAGGATGGTCTAGTCGTAGATTTCCCACCTTGTTGGGAGTTGGACGAGGTGACCTTTGGTGTCATTCCCAGCTATGCAATCCAATATTGTGTATGCATTTTCCACAGAGCCAAAGAAAGTCACAGACTGTGTCCCAACCCTGACTGCAGGCACACCAGCAAGACTGAATGAGTGATTGCTACATGGAACAAACACTGCTTTGGGATTCATATCTAAAATTCGTTTCTGTATACCACTAATGTGTCTAGCCACAGTTGCGGATTCCATAGCAGTGCTCCAGCTTAAGGACATTTTATTTATTTATTTATTTGTTTGTTTGTTTGTTTGTTTGTTTGTTTGTTTGATTGATTAATATACCGCACTATCTGACCCAAGGTCACTCTGGGCAGTTTACAAAAGTTTAGAACATAGATGATCCAATAAATAATAAGATTAAACAGTATATAAAATGAACTAATCAATCATATTTAAATCAAATAACAAAACAAAATAATTCAAAATACATATGAAAAACATCTGCTTCCGACTTGTCACAAATCTGTTTTGCAATGACAGCAGCTGATTTCCCATGGAACTGAATCAAGTCAATGAAAGACTCCAGCACACTGGCTTCTATATCTTCAATTGGCACATGCCATGTGCCTGGACTCACGGGCTCTTCTCCAAGAAGCATGTGTTCCCTTAAAATCCCACCCAATGCAACAGAACCCCCCCCTCTCTCACACACAAAAAAACTACACCATTGGCTGGGGAGGCCATGTTTCGCCTGCATCTTATTTTAGCCTTAGGGTGGCCCTGATGTTTTAAAAGCAACTATAGTTAGTAGTGGTACCGTTAGAATGTAAGCCCAGATGTCTCTGCACTGAACAGGCAACCTCATAATCGTGGGATGTTGTGCTTCTGCTCTCACTTGTCTAAGTGGTGATGGCATCCATGAATTGCACCAACACCAAAGGGCAAGACTGCAACCACTAGGTAATATCATTTTAATTGAATCTGGTTCCAATTGGCAAACCTAGTTTATTTACTAAATTTTACCCCAATCCCAGAATGAAGCATGTGGATCCCCTGCATTAACCCTTTTCTCCCTGCCCCCATCTCTGACCAAAAGGGATTTATATGTCTCGTAGAGCCATATGGAGATGGGTAAGGGAGTGAGGTGTGTGTGTGTGACCCATGTTTCTTTGTTTGAAGAACGGGGGTGTGAAACCCAATGCTTAAGCAGCTTTTATAACTACCCTCCAACTTCCTGCCTCTAACAAGACTCCTGCCATGAACTTTAAGAACATCATCTAACCAAGGACTTTAAAAATAATCTCCTGGTAAAGCACATCTTTTACCATGTCTGAACGTCTGAGATCTGCTTTGAAGAAGAGTGTTTTACACTCAAAAGTTTGCAATGTTTTCTGTGTGTTTTTTTTTTATTAGTGGCCTATAAAGGTATCGCCTGTAACCTATTTTTGCACTTGTGATTTGTGATGGCCACATGGTTCAACCCCCTTTTTGCTTTAACAAGAGCTGCACATAATGGAGATAAACGCACACAGCAGGTCTCCCCCCCCCCCATGCACTGATATGTACTGCAAGACAGGCAGAGAGAAATCTGTATCTGATGTTTTACAGCAGGCATGTCCAAATTCCAGCCCAGGGGCCAAATGCGGCCCATTTTAAAATTTCAAGCGGCCCTCAGCCTCTTCTCCCTGCCAGCTCAGCCTGTCACTCATCCCCTCCGGCTGGCCTCTCCCTGTGTCGGCTGGATACAGTCAGCTTGCAGTTTTATGGTTTGCCTACTCTCCCTGCCTCTGGCCGTCCCCTCTATCACCCGCACTGCCTACCCACCCCTGGCTCCATTGCTGCAGTGTCCTCCTCACCTCCTTGCGAGGGAGGGCAGCTTATGCGAGCAGCGGTGCATCTTGGGTGCGTGTGGGCTGATTCCTGGGCCATGCAACAGCCACCGGACCCATGGGCGTCTTGAAACCGGATCATTTATGGCTGTTGCAGATGCTCATGGGCCACACCCTTTCTCCCCCCTTCAGGTTGAATAGTTGGCCCCCACACCTCACCAAATCTGGCCCTCCTTGCAAAGAGTTTGGACATCCCTGTTTTACAGTATCTGTGTTTGCAGATAAAGAAATGAAGCTCAGTGTTTCCGATACAACTGAATATGGCCTAACCCAACATAAGGTTATAGAATAATCCTATGCCAGCAAGCCGTGGCTTCTCTTGCCTTGGGTCAACAGTTAAGGGGAAAGGTCAAAGGCCAATGGCAAGGACAAAAGTCACTGGGCCAGGCTGAAATAGGTTAAATATACCAAATAGGTTTATTTTGTCTTGTGTTAGAGATCAGCACAAAATAAACCATGCCCAAGGGTCAGGGCACCTGTCCATTTGACAACAAAAAGATACCTAATTGCCTGGCCCACACCACTAAGACATGAAGGAAGAAGCCATAGGAAGAATTTCCTGATGGTTAGAGCTGTTCGGCAGTGGAATATGCTGCCAATGAAGGGTGGTGGAGGCTCCTTCTTTGGAGGTTTTTAAGCAGAGGAAATACTGTGATGGGGGGGTTTCCTGCATGGCAGGGGGTTGGACTAGATGGCCGTTGAGGTCTCTTCCAACGTTCTTATTCTATTCTGTTTTTAAATGGCCTGTGTTTATAGTTTGAATTTTTCAATAATTAGATGTGTGCGAGCTTGACTTTCTCCCACATTCAATTATATTTATTTATAGACATGGGCACGACTAGAAAAAATGACGTTTCGAGTTTTTGTTTGTCGGAACGGGTCCGTTTCGGGTCGTTTCTGTTTGTCGCGAATTTTTTCAAAAATTTGTCATTTCGTTTGTCGTTTGTCGTTTCCACCGTGATTTAGCACAATTTGACTTCCCAGATCATAGGGGCATCCCGCAATCAGGGCCAGCGCTAGGTGTTTTTGCGCCCTAGACGGCGGGTGGGGTGGGGGGCGGGCGGCGGGGGGAAGGTGCAGGCGGGCAGCGGTGACGGGGGGCCATGGGTGGGCGGCGGCTGCGGGCGGGCGAGTGGGTGGGTGGCGGCTCGGGCCGCAGGTGGGTGGCGGCGTGGGTGGACGGGCGAGTGGGCAGTTAGGATATCACTTAGGATAGAGGTTCTGTTCTTGGCTTGCACCCCAAATGTGTGAAGCAAATTGAAGTTGGGAAAATAGAAAATAAATGGTAGTATATAATATATTTTTAAAATAAAGCCACACCTCCCACTCCCAGTCGAACCTCCCCCTTTATCCAATATCAGGGAAAAATCCTCAAACTGCCAGAGAAGAAATAAAGAATAAACTGCCATTCCCTTCAGCAGACAAAGCTGCAGGGAATCAAAGAAATTATTTTCTAAATTCAATTCCCTCCCTGCCTGCCTAACTTAAATCTAAAGCCTCCAGCCTCCCTCCAATCAGCCAGCAGCAGCCAGCCACACATCCCTCCACCCTCCAAATCCAAGACCCGACTGCGATTTCTGGAAGGTGCCTCGGCTTTTTATGCCCTCTGGCACATCCAGAAGTGTCAGTCAAAAACCTGGCAATGCCATTGGTGGAATGGTTCAAAAAATTTGCATGGTCCCATCCCATGCCCAGCCCAAATGGGCAGGTCTAAATAAAATAAAATAAAATAAAATAAAATAAAATAAAATAAAATAAATACGACGTTTTATTGCTATAAAAAACCCACTGCTGCTACTATTAAAATTCAGGCATTTAAAATAAATAAATTTCACATGTTTCTGTGGTGATTTGGTGTGTTTTTTGACCAAGATTTCAAAAGAAAAATTGTGGTCGCCATTTTGGATCCCCCCCCCACCGCATGGCATGGCGAGACGACGAGGATGACCCCACCCAGCCTGGTGCAAGCAGCCCAGGACAGGAGAAAAGGGGGGGAAGGCCAGGAAACCACCCCTCTGGTAGGTGGCAAAGCCTCAGGCAGGCATATTTTCGCCTGCTTTTTTGGCCGGGAGTTGGGTTTTTTTTTTTTAAAAAAAAAAACTTTTAAAAAACTTTCTGTGCTTCGCATCGCGCGATCTCCGCGATGCCACAAACGGAAACGAAAAACCCGATCAAATTTTTCTTTTATCGGTTCGAGTTCGAGTTCTGACGGCTTAATTATCGTTACTGTTTCCGTTATGTAACAGAAACGATAACCGAAAATGGAAACGACAATTTCGCTGAGTCGTGCCCATGTCTATTTATTTATTTATTTATTGCCAGTTTTAGTGAATTTGGCTAAAAGGTCAAATGGAATGAAATTATCGTGCATTCATAGGGAATGGGCAAGTTTCTCAGCTCTAAAATAAATTGGAAATGAAATTCCCACCTAATTCCCTCAGAGCTTTTTGGGGTGTTTCCGATGAATAATGAGAATCTCACTTGTTTGAGGGGTTAAATAACGGAAGGCTTCTGTATAAATTAACAAAGCTATATTGTTCACCATATGTGAAAGACCTGAGCACAGCAAGGGTGAAATTGGCAGGGGACATCAAGGGCAGAGAAGGGAGACCTGGTCCTGGAATCGACCAAAAACTGATTATTTGGCTCCTTGAGTGAGCCACAGCTAGGAAAACAAAACCAACTTAAAACCGTGTTGAAACAGCGCCAGAGAGTTGAAGCACGTCTTATGTTGGCTGCTCACATTTTCTGATCACCATTCAGCCTGCTTATTATTCCAATTTGCTCCTTGCAAGTCGAGTGTTTAAGGTGAGGCACTTTGTAAGAGGCTTTGCGTGGGCAAACTTTCAAGGGAGCTTAATATGGATCATTTTCTTGTTTTTACTGGGCAGGTGCGTTGTCAGCTTTTCCTGGGATTTCCAAATTGGAAGGTCGGTACAACGCGTCACCATTCATTGCAGGACGAAAAAAGCTGAGCAGAATGGACTGGGGGGGGGAGCGGAGGGCTCAAATTGAGTCGTCAGAGCGCCGTCTAGCCAGGATGGCAATGACAACAGATTGGAAATGATTTTTTGTTTTCAGATGGAAACATCGACCTGAATGAGGGTCGATACTTTTAATAATTGCTGTTGCTTTGGCTTGGAAAGCAATTTGCGGCTTCTCTCTGCAAAGTATTGTGGGGACATTTATGGTATATCCCCAGGGTGAGCTCAAGGTGAGCTCCAGAAGCTTTTTCCTGCCAGGTAGCTGTTCTCCTTTATAGCAACATGTACCATGAGCTAGGTGAGCACCAGAAAGGCTATGCGTTGACCTTTTCCTGGCACTCAGAATGAAACACAAGTCATGCCCCATCATCCACAGCAACCACTATTTTCTATGCCACAAGGGATGCATTGTTAGATACCCATTGGGACTCCTAAGAACATAAGAAGAGCCATGCTGGATCAGGCCAAAGGCCCATCTAGTCCAGCTTCCTGCATCTCACAGTGGCCCCACCAGATGCATCTGGGAGCACACGAGACTAGATGTCTGTCTCCTGATATGACTCCCCTACATCTGGTCCTTGAAGTACCCCAGTTTTAAGACTCGAGATTACACATCTCCATCATGGTTTGTAACCTGGATGGACTTTTCCTCCAGGAATCTGTCCAATCCCATTTTGAAGGCATCCAGGCCAGATGGCATCACCACATGCTGGAGGAGAGTCTTGAGAGTCCCCTGGACTGCAAGGAGATCAAACCTATCCGTCCTGAAAGAAATCAACCCCGCATGTTCACTGGAAGGACAGATTTTGAAGCTGAGGCTGCAGTACTTTGGCCACCTCATGAGGAGAGAGGAGTCCTTGGAAAAGTCCCTGATGTTGGGAAAGATTGAAGGCAAAAGGAAAACAGGACGGCATAGAATGACATGGTTGGACGGTGACATATGCAACCAATATGGATTTGTTTAAATATGTTTTTATTAGAAAATTTTAGTATACAAAAAAAAAGAATTCAAGTTCAAAGCATTAGCAATACAAAATCATTCTACCACTAAAATTTGGCTTCCCTCTGTTCTTCCCGTGGTTTTAGCGTTATTCATCTCCTAGCCTTCCTTTCAGACAAACCCCTTTATATACTTATAAAAGGATTTGAAAAATAAGTAGTAATCCTTCGAGCTCTATCCTAATCCGGTAAGAGTCTTTAATTCCTTGCAATGAATCTCCATGTAGTTCTTAAATTTTTGCCAATCTTTTTGGAACCTCTGGTTGTCTTGATCCCTCAGTCTGCACGTCAGTCTGGCCATCTCTGCGAAATCCAATATTTTCGCCCTCCATTCATCCAAAGATGGTATATACGTTGTCTTCCAATTCTGTGCCAGGAGCATTCGTGCCGCTGCTGTTGCATATAGAAATAGAGTCCTGTCTGCTCCTTTAATTTCATTATCCACCGACCCTAACAAAAAAAGCTCAGGCCGTTTTGGGAATGTACACTTTAACATCTTTTTGAGTTCATCATATATCAATGCCCAATACTCTTTCACTTTCTCACAAGTCCGCCACATATGATAAAAATCACCTTGTTTCTCTTTACATTTCCAGCAGTGGTCATCTTTCATCCTATACATCTTTGCTAACTTCGTTGGGGTAATATACCACCTATACATCATTTTCAACAGATTTTCTTTTATCAAAATACATGCGGTAAATTTCATATTCTTTTTCCACAATCTTTCCCACACATCTAACTCAATATTATGACCCAGATCCATAGCCCATTTTACCATACATTCTTTAACTTGTTCATCTTTAAGATTCAACTCCAACAAAAAATTATATAATCTAGTCAACAATTTCTTTTTGGGCCCATGATTATGGTTTGGAACTTAGATTCCTTCTCTCCAAACCCAGACACCTTTCTATCTTTCTGAAAAATGTCATTTAGTTGATGGTACTGAAACCAACCCGTTAACTTCTCTTTCAACATATCATAAGATTTCAGTCTAGGACCTTTTTCTGAAAAGAATAACACATCACCATAGGTGATCCCCACTCCTTCTTTATCTTTCCTCTTGATCGCCAATGCCTCAATCGGGATAACCATCTCGGTGTATGTCTCTCTAAAAGGGGTTTCAACCGTTCCCAGGCCTGAAGTAGTGACTTTCTAATTACATGATTCATAAAACTTTTATGTACTTTCACTTTGTCATACCAAAGATAAGCGTGCCAACCAAATCTGTTATCATGACCTTCTAAATCCAATAGATCCTCATCAACTAAAGTAATCCAATCTTTTATCCAACCGAGGCAGGCCACTTCGTAGTACAATCTCAAGTCTGGCATGGCAAATCCTCCCCTTTCCTTGGCATCTGTTAGCAATTTAAATCTTATTCTCGGTCTTTTACCTTGCCAGACAAATTTAGACAATATCTTCTGCCATTCCTTAAAGTGGCCTATTCCTCTAAGTATTGGGATCATTTGAAATAGAAATAACAACCTTGGTAGCACGTTCATCTTTATCACCGAAATTCTTCCCATCAGCGACAAATTCAATCTATTCCATGTTTCCAGATCTCTCTTAATCAAGTTCCATACCATATTATAATTATCCTCAAAGAGATTTAAGTTCGTAAGAGATAAGTTAATTCCCAAATATTTAACTTTTTTCACCACTAAGAGGCCGGACAATTTTTCAAATTCTTCACAATCTTTCTTTGTTACATTTTTCAATAAGACCTTTGTCTTATTCTTATTTAGTTTGAAACCGGCTAGATTACCAAATTCCTCAATTATTTTCATCACCTCAGTAATACTTTCTTTTGGATTCTCTAACGTCAAAACTAAATCATCAGCAAACGCTTTTAATTTATATTCCTTATCCCCCACACATATACCTTTAATTGTCCCCATGTCCCTCAGTTTGACTAACAATACTTCCAATACAGTAATAAATAACAATGGGGACAATGGGCACCCTTTGTCTCGTACCTTTCCCAATCGGGAAACTTTCTGTTATCACATTATTAATCAGTAAACTAGCTTTCTGTTCCTTATATATTGCATTAACACCGTTCCAAAACTTTGTTCCCACTCCCATGTTTTCCAGATTCTTCTTCATAAATTGCCAAGAGACATTATCAAAAGCCTTTTCAGCATCAATAAATATCAAAGCAGCTTGTTTCTCTTTCCTGACTTCTAGATACTCTATTATATCAATTATATTTCTCATGTTATCTTTCATCTGTCTGCCAGGAAGAAACCCCGCTTGATCTTTGTGTAATAACTCATTTAAAACCTTTTTTAGTCTATTAGCCAAAACATCGGCAAATAATTTATAGTCTCCATTCAAAAGGGAAATGGGCCTATAATTTTTAACATCTGTTGTGTCTAAGTTCTCCTTTGGAATCAGTGTTATATACGCCTCTTTCCAGGTGTTAGGTATGACTCCTTTTTCTAGAACTTCATTCATAACCTCCACCATAATTGGTAACATTTCTTCTGACAATTTTTATAATATTTTGCAGTCAGACCATCTGGGCCCGGTGATTTTCCAATTTTCGCCCTCTCTATTGCACTTTGTACTTCATGTGGGGTAATTTTCTCACTCAATATCGACACTTGGTTTGTTGAGATTTTTTTCAATCCATTCTTTTTTAAATATCTGTCCATTTGTTCCGGGTTCTCTTTTTTTCTTCGTATATAAATTTCTGTAGAAATTCGAAACACCTTTACAATTTCTCTTGGATCTTCCACTAATTTTTGGTCTACTACTAATTTGTTCACAACCTTTTGTTTTTGCTTCCATTTCAGCTGCCAAGCCAGCAATTTCCTACTTTATTTGCCGATTCAAAATTTCTTTGTCTCATCATCTTTACCTTCCACTCAATTTCTTGATTGATAATCATCGACAACTGAGTTTGAAGCATCTTTAATTTTGAATCCATTTCTGTTCCTTTGGCTTCTCCACCAGTTTCTTCTCTGTCTCTACCAGTTCTTTTAAAATCTCATTTTGCTTCTTTTCTTTCTGTTTCTTCTGATACGCATTTCTTTGAATAAAGAGGCCTCGCATAACAGCCTTACTAGCATCCCATACCACATTTGTTGGTGTTTCTCTTCTCCAGTTATTTTTCAAATAGTCTCTGAAGGTTTTTTTTCGCTATCTGCAGAGTCTCAGTCTCATCCAGTAAACTTTCATTCAGCCTCCAACGGTATAATCCTTGCATTTTGTTTTTGATTTCCATCACCATTGCATTATGATCTGAGATCGTTTTAGGTAAAATTTCCACTTTTGTCACTCTATATGAGATATCATTAGGGACAAATATATAATCAATTCTCCCCCAACTCTGGTTCGGTTCAGAAAAAAAGGTAAACTGTTTTTCCATTGGGTGTCTCAATCTCCAAATATCGGTCCATCCAAAATTTTCAACTAAGTCATAAAAAGATTTTGGTAATTTCCCTTCTGAACCTTTCTTTTTCTGAGATCTATCCAAATCTGGCATCATTACCCCATTACAGTCTCCCATCAGAAAGAGTTTTTCATCCATATAATCTAACAGTTTTTGTTCTACCTCTCTGTAAAATTCTGATTTCCTTTCATTTGGCGCGTAAATGCCTACAATAAAAAAATTTTCAGATTGCCAAGTGATTTGTACCATCAAAAATCTTCCCTCTTCGTCTTTCATAATCAACTTAGGTTCCAATTTATGTTTTGCATATATCACCACTCCTCTTTTCTTCAATTTATCAGACGATACAAATTCTTGCCCCAAAATTTTGTTTTTTAGACTCTTCGTATGTTTCATTGCAACATGTGTTTCTTGCAGGCAAATCAAGTCCAGATTTTCTTTCTTCAATAAATGCGTAATTCTGTTTCTCTTGGTCTTTTCATTCAGACCATTAACATTCCAAGTCAATACTCTCAGCGCCATTGTAAATTTCAAATTAAATATATTTTTATCAATCTCTATTCAGATATTGGCCATAGCTAAATCCGCTTTACCTTCTTCCTCCTCAGAGAGTTCTAACTCCTCCTCTTCTTCCTCTTCTTTTTCTTCAGGTGATTTTTCACCCTCTTTCGATGGTTTCCTGTACCCAAGCTCTTCTCCATATTTTCTCAGAAATTTACCTATTTCCGACTCAGATATTATTTTAAATCTTTTCATCTTGTAAGTAAAGGATAGACCTTCTGGGAACTCCCAGCGAAATCTCAAACCATTTCTTCTCAGCGTTTCTGCCAGAGATTTATAACTTCCTCTTCTTCTCAAGAAATGAAGCGGAATCTCCTTGTATATCAGAATCTGTTGTCCATCAATCACAAACCGATTGTCATAACTATGTTTCAGGATTCTATCTCGCACGGCCATAGATGTCAATGACACAATAACGTCGCCTGGTGTCTTCTTCGCTCTCAGTTTCTTTGATCTGACTGCAATTCTGAACACTTGTGAGATTGCATCAGCTACTTCCTGTTCTTGCCATCCAAGCCACTTCGCCAATTCCGTTATTACTTTGGCCTTAATATCTTCTCCTTCGTCCCATGGAATCAAACGGAAACGAAGATTCTGTTGCCTTTGTCTCATTTCAAGAAAAGCAAGCTCCTCAACCATCCTCCTTTGCGTAATTTCTACTTCTGACACTCCTGTTCTATTCCTCTCTGTTTCTTCTCTGCATTGTTTAACCTCTGTCTGCACTTTCTTCACTTTAGCTTCTATATTTTTTGTTTTCACCGTTAAATCCTTCACTTGAGCTGAGAGCTCCCCAACTGCCTCTTTAATTTGTTTCTGCATGTCTTCCTTTAGTTCTGACAACTTCTGATCCATACTTTGTTCACTTTTTTCAAATTCTCTCCTTATATGTATCATTAATCCTTCCCATTCTTTACCCTCCTCTTGTCTGGAATCTCTTCTCTGTGTTAAAGGTGTTTTCTTTTTCTCTGCCATCACAATTTTTATTAACTTCTATTCCAATAGGACACAATTTAAGCACGTATTAAAGTTAATTCATTCAATAGACTACAATAACCTTCAACCAATCGAGTTAATCTATTAATACTCCATTAATTGATGTTGATTAATATTCACCCAATTACCATCAAAGATGTTAAATTTACTTATACTAACTTCATTTTAACCTCTCTAACTTTAAATTATCCAAATATCAAATTTATAACAATTTATCAAATTTTATCAATTTTTCTATATAGTCAAACTCTTTCCCATTCAATATAACATTCAAATTGAATTTTATATGCAATAATTTTCCAAATCCACCAGATGGCGATCTAACATAAAAAAAAAAAGAATTTTCTAACCAGTGTCCCATACAATAATTTTTAAAATCCACCAGATGGCGCTCCAACCTAAAGAATGAGATTCTTAATCCAGCTCACAGCACAGACCTTATCTTGTTGTGTCTTTCTTATGACCTTGAAACCAGAGAAAGCCTCAAAGGAAGACACGCAGCAACTTAAGTTCGTTTCTACTGCAATCGAATAAACAAAATGAGACCCGTAAAGGAACCTTTAAAAATTAAGAGTTGAGAAAAAAAAATGAAGCAATTCTTCTGCTTTTTCACAGTCTAAACCACTTGTATTGCTTCTCTGTAACAAAGAGTTGTTTAACAAAGTTTTTGCCCGTCCAAAAGATATATAAATCTTCAACCGCTTCAGAAGGTCTAATCCAGTTAGGAAAAGTAGTAGATAACAATAGCTCCAATTTATAATAACTCCTAAACTGTTCCCAAAAAAACAACTTTCCAGCCGACTCTGATGAAATCCTTTGAAATGTAAAATCACACCACCTTGTCCGCCACTCAAATTCCTCTAAATATCCGGTCCTCCGCAAAAAAAAAAAGAAGTGGGAGGGGGAATTCAATTGTTAATCAAAAGTCTTTGGAAGTGTAGAATCAGGTAAGGGGGAGAGTAACTTCAAACACCAGAGTTTTTTTGTTTTTTTAAAATATCCCCTTCCACCCCCACGCTCTCCTCTATTCACTATTCACTCCGTCTCTTCACAAAGAAGAAAAGAGCGGGGGGGTGACTTCAAAACGCCAGTCTTGAACTACAGACTTCACGATCAAGCTTCTCCAGGTCCCATTATTCTTCCACTTCAATTTAAATATTAAATTAAACTCACTTTGCAAATGAAGGGATGTCTCCTCTGCCCCCACCGCTTGGTTTCGATTTGCATTCACGAAGGGGAGTTATGGCTGCTTTCCACCGCGCTCCGAACAGATTCCGATATAAACAAGCAGACTCACGTTTCTTTCGGGTGTGATCTTTATCTTCTAAATTGCCGTTTAACAGCCTGTTGATTCTCCCTCCGATAGAAACGACTTGTAAAGTCCTTGGAGGTTAATGGCTCTTCTGCCAAGACTTTGAGACTTCGCAAACACAGGAGTAGCGATAGTAAAGTGCCGCAACTCGATCCTTTCCCCCCAACCCCTCCAGATCGGGGTGAAAGGAGAGTCGCAAGAGGCAACAGCTGATACCCAATCCCTCAGGGCCCCCCCCCTGAGGTTAATGGAGGCCACGTAGTCTTCGCGAACCTCTTGAAACCTCCTGTGCGCTCTGGGGATTCCTCAGAGGAGCTCCCTAGCGTCTTGTTCAGTCGGCCATTAAACCGGAAGCCGCAACCAATATGGATTTGACCAAACTCCGGGAGGCAGTGGAAGTCAGGAAGGCCTGGCGAGCTCTGGTCCATGGGGTCACGAAGAGTCGGACATGACGGAACGACTGAACAACAACAACAACAACAAAGGCCAGATGCCATCACCACATCCTGTGGCAGGGAGTTCCACAGACCAACAAGGCGCTGGGTGAAAAAATATTTTCTTTTGTCTGTTCTTACTCTCCCAGCTCTCAGTCTGAGTGTATGTCCCCTAGTTCTGGTATTTTGTGAGAGGGAGAAGAGCGTCCCTCTATCCACTTGGCTCCTGGGTAATTGCAAGTACCCATTGTTGGATTGCAAGTACCCAGGAGTCCCAAAAGCCAGGAAAGCTGAGAGTTTGCAGACCCAAGGCAATGATCCCTAGGAAGTTCTGGGAGTTGTAGCCCAAAACCACAAATGGTGCTTCTTTTTGGGAACCAGATTTGTGCTGAGTCCTCCCAGTGGTGATCTCCAGCTGCCTAACCCATCATTGAACGGCCAAATCAATTGACTGGGTTTCAGACTCGTGGCCTGTACTGCAGGTAAAACTGTGCTCACGACCTGGGGTTCAATCCCCGGTAGCTGGCTCACGGTTAATTCAGCCTTCGATCCTTCCGAGGTCGGTAAATTGAGTGCCCAGCTTGCTTGGGGCTGGGGGGGGGGGCAATGTGTAGCCTACATAATTATACTGTAAACCGGCCAGAGACTACTTGAAGTGGTATGGGGCAGTATATAAGCAGAACATTTTGCTTTGCTTTAACACGAGGCAATCAATTTCTCTCACACACACCCCAAACCTACCATATGCCCCACACATGCAGACCTTAGGAAAAAATTACTGCTTTTTGATTACCATTTGATAGCGCATCTCTGAAAAATACATTTTTTCAGCTGCTCCCTGTAGTGCTGATTCATCTATTTATGCTCTCAATCTTGCCAATGGGGACAAGAAACCTATCTATCTATCTATCTATCTATCTATCTATCTATCTATCTATCTATCTATCTATCTATCTATCTATCTATCTATCTATCTATCTATCTATCTATCTATCTGTTTTAAAGCGATAACTCCAAGAATCCCTCAATCACTCTGGCTAGGGGGTGATTCTGGAAGTTCTAGTTTGAAACAAGGAACTTCCAAGATTTCACAGCATTTAAAGAGCTTCTCCTATATCCAGCTTTAACACTGACAATAAAGAATTTGAAATAGCTAGAGACTTGTTATTTCTTGGTTCAATTATCAGTCTAATAAGAGACAACAGCCACGAAATAAGAAGGAAAAGCAAGGAAACTGAGAATCCAGCAATGAAGGAACTAGCAAAGACCATCAAGTGTAAGGATATGATATTGGATAGAGATGGGCACAAAACGAGCAATTTTTTTGTTTTTGTTTTCGTTTTTTCATTTCATTACGTAACGAAACGAATAACGAATTTTGTCTCCAAAATGAAACGAAACGAAACGAAACAACAGAAATTTTGTTGTGCATTTCGTTTTCGTTGCGGCAAATACATTGAACTGTACTGAATGCTAACAAAACAGCAATTTTTGTTTTTGTTTTTGTTTTTTCGTTTCATTATGTAACAAAACGAAAACAAATTTTTTTGCAAAAAATTCATGAAAAACAAAAACGAACCGAAACGGACCCCCTAAACGACAAACGACAAATGAAACACCATTTTTTTGAGTCGTGCCCATCTCTAATATTGGAGACCAGGGTCAATATCACCCATACTCTTGTATTCTTAACAAAATATATCTGGAAGCTGAGCCATGGCTAGAGATGTGAAGGCCCGGAAAAAAACCAGAAAAATTCAGGAAACCCCCCCCCCCATTATTTACTGAAGCCTTTTGGTTTTTTCCCTGAAAATTTGGAAAAATTGAAAAAAAATGATTGTGGAATGTTTTATTTTAACATGATGAATAGAATATTTTAGGGCCGGCTGTTCTAATATTTTTCAAATCATTTCTAAAAAATATGCATAGTATCAGATTATTCTGATTTCTGTGCACTAAGGACAAGCAAGTCCTAGGTTACAAACTGAACTCTCCAATGCAAGAACAAGATGTGTTTATCCCTTCTTCTTAGCTGCTATTGTCACAAGAAAAAGAAAAAGGTTTCACTTTTTGTTGTTCTGATTGGGCACGCTGTGAAAAGTTAGCAAAAATGTGTTGCTTATGTAGTGCCTCTGAGCGTGTAAATAAGAAGCAAACAAGATACCACCAAAGCAACTGAAAAGGAAGGAAGGAAGGAAGGAAGGAAGGAAGGAAGGAAGGAAGGGAGAGAGGGAGAGAGAGAGAGAGAGAGAGAATCATAGAATCATAGAGTTGGAAGAGACCTCAAGGGCCATCTAGTCCAACCCCCTGCCATGCAGGAACCCCCCCCCCATCACAGTATTTCCGACAGATGGCCATCCAGCCTATGCTTAAAAATCTCCAAAGAAGGAGACCCCACCACCCTCCGTGGCAGCATATTCCATTGCCGAACAGCTCTGTCATAAAATTCTTCCTAATGTTTAAATTGAATCTCTTTTCCTGCAGTTTGATACCATTTCCCCGTGTCCTAGTCTCTGAAGCCATGGAAAGCAAACCAGTCCCTTCTTCAATGTGACATCCTTTCAAATATTTAAACATAGCTATCATATCCCCTCTCAGTCTTCTTTTTGTAAGGCTAAAGTTTCCCAGCTCCCTAAGCCGCTCCTCGTAAGACATTTCCTCCAGACCCTTAATCATCCTGGTCGCCCTCCTCTGGACCCATTCAAGATTGTCAACATCCCTTTGCAATGGAGAGAAATTGGGTCAAACCCAGGAATGCTATCATACTATTTTCTGTTTCACTTCTGGAGAGGGCAAGGAACATCCAGATGCAATTTCCCGCCTTGTCATCTGGCTCCCACAGGCTCTAACCTGATACGGAGAGAGCCGTCGGTTGCCCGAAGAATACCCTTTCAAGGTCTCAAGTGGAACAGGCAGACAGCGGCAAAGCTGCAATTTGCCACATTTTGCCGGCTAAAAGCAAAGGGTAGTGATAGCCACAGGGCTTCTGAGCCGCAAGAAGGAGAACGATCTTATCTTTGCAGAGTAATCTCCAAAGAGGCAGCCGCTCAGGTGGAAGGCAAGGCTGATGAGAGGATCTTGCAAGGATCTGCTTTTTCGGCAGCTGCACCTTTAGTCAGTTTCCTGCTCCCTGTAGGATTGCTCCATAAAGATTTATAAGAAATAAATATATTGAATATATAAATATATTGAATTGATGGCTACAGAATGCCTTTAAAAAGGAGCTGGTAAAGTATTGCCTATAGGCAGAGCAAGGCAACTCCATCACGCGGCTGAGCATGAGGAGATTACCAGCTTTCTCTTTGGCGGTTACTTCACAACCTACCTTCTGCAATTACGTTTGTACCGTAACAGCGTTGTTTGCGGTCACATGGTTTTGTCCCTGTTCAGTCCCTGTTTCCGTTTACTCACGGCCGTGATAACTTGTCTCATGATAAGTGTTACTTCATGGCCTTGTTTTGTGACAAGATCTGTTTTTTTTGGGGGGGGGCATAAAAATAAAGGGCACACCACAGGGGGTGTTTCGTCTATTCGAAATGTCAATCTACAGCACTCAAAAGTACGAGAGAAATGGACAGACGCAAGTTCACGAGCGGAATATTGCCTTCGTTGCGTGACAGTTGTTACCTCACGGGACCTTGTCCCGGAACAGGAACAGAGACAAAAGAATTCCCCAGCCCAGGGGCAGGTACAGCTTGTCACGCTCTGTTCCCGGTTGAGACAACTTTTTGCTGTTAAACTATGGACATGAAGTAAGGTTTTTTTTGTTAAAACCCGGTGGATTCAGGAGGATGCCTGCTTGGTTCAGCATTTTTGCACCACTGCAAAGCCAGGTGTGCCCCTCGTTGTTGGTACAAATGCAAACAGCTGGATCATTCCTAAAGGGGCAGGAGTAGGGATGGGCACCAAACGAAAAATGACACGCCGATTTGTCATTTCCTTAGCTAAGAAAATGAAATGAAACGAAACGGGGACGTGGCATTTTGTTACGAAACGAATGGGCATTTTCCCGTTGAAATGAACTGATTTGTTTCTCTGTAAAATGGCTCCCCTGGGTGCTAGAGAAACCAAATTTGGTGTGAACCATTCTTGGACTCTTCCCCTTTAAGCCCTCGATATTTGAAGAGATTTGGGGTTTGGAAGGGCCAAGTTATTCAACTCCAAATTGGATGCCCCATGTAAAAAAAATCTTTCTAAGTGCAATTTTCTGTGCTTGTAAATACTGATCCCAGACAGGCAGCTGCATAAAAAATTGCTGTGGAGCTTCCCCAAGCTCTGCCCTTTAAGCACCCTCAATTTGGAGAGGTTTGGGGTACAGGAGGCCACGTCATTGAACTCCAAACAGGGTGCCCACAAGAAAAACAACATTTGTAATTTAAAAGTACTTGAAAATACTGATCCCATGCAGCAAGCAGCATGGAAATTGCTGTGGGGCTTCCTCAAGCTCTCCCCTCAAAGTAGAACAAATCAATTTGTTTCTGTTTCATTTCGTATAATTGTTTTTTTCAAAAAAATTGTTAGTAACAAAATGAAATGAATCATGAGGGGTCAATGAAATGAAACGAAACACATTTTTTTCCTTCCCACACCGGGGATGTCTGGGTTTGCCACTGAAGGAGCTACGCAGAGCCTCCACTGTCTGGTGCAGTGGGTGAGAAGTATTGTTCATAATGGATGTCAGCTTGGCCAACATCCTCCTCTTACCAATCTCCACCACAGAATCCAGAGGGCAGCCCAAGACAGAGCTAGCCCTCCTGACCAGCTTGTTCAGTCTGTTCTTATCCCGTTCAGTACTACCTGAACTCCAGCAGACTACAGCGTAGAAAAGAGCTGAAGCTACCACAGAGTCATAAAAAATCCGTAACATAGGCCTACACACTCCAAAGGACCTCAGTCTCCTCAGGAGATGGAGGCGTCTTTGACCCTTCTTGTATAGGGCATCAGTGTTATGAGTCCAGTCCAGTTTATTATTCATTATTCATTATTCATTATTCGTTGTTATTTATTGTTTATTGTTTATTGTTTATTATGGTGACCAGGGAAGCCTTATGTTCTGAAATATTGTGATGAAACATCTGCTTTGCTTGGCCTTCAAGTCAACTAAGCATTGAGGGCTAGAAACTTACATTTTAACTAAATAGAGTTGTGTTTCGTCGGCTTACAAATGTTTCCTGGATTTCATGGCATACAGTTATATCATACTTCTGCAGTTTCCCAGACTCCTTTGCAGAAGTGGTATAAGACACAGGTGAGATGTGGCTGCTTCTATCTTGAATGATCACCTCAAATTTAAAACAGCGGTGGGAGTAGGGATGGTATAGCAACAACGTTGCTATCTTCCCCCAGCTAGCAATGATGACACTTTTTTTTTGCCTACTGTCTGGACTCAGAGCAAGTTGGAGCCTGAAGGAAGGGGCGAAGCTGCAATCTGGGGACAGGAAGTTTTAGATCTTTCCATCCATCAGCGATTGTGCAAACTCTGAACGTAGGAACTGTGGAAATCCCCGAAGGGAATGACGTCTTTCCAGTCCACACTGTCAAGGAAAATACCAGTTCGACCATTCCATCAAAAAGCAAAAGTGACCCCGGGCTGCTTGAGTCTAACACAAGGAATTCTGCTTTCAGGGTCATGGATGCTCTGAAGAAGAAGAAGAACTGAAGCAAAGGAAGTGCCGTAGGGTAACCAGGGCCAGACTGAGAGATTTGGCTGGCTGAGGCAAAGGACAAAATGGCGTCTCTCTCCCCCCCCCCCCATTCCATGTACCAAAGCTAAGCAGATACCTGAATATTATGTCTTATAGCACTTATACAAAGGGAACGTTTTCCACCACCCTTGAGGGATATGACTGAGACATACAAAATAATGTGGATAGAGGGACGCTCTTCTCCCTCTCACAAAATACCTGAACTAGGGGACATCTACTCAAATTGAGGGTTGGGAGAGTGAGAACAGACAAAAGAATTTTTTTTTACCCAGCTTGTTGTTAGTCTGTGGAACTCCCTGCCACAGGAGATGGTGATGGTGTCTGGCCTGGATGCCTTCAAAAGGGGATTGTACAGATTCCTGGAGGAAAAGTCCATCACAGGTTACAAACCGTGATGGAGATGTGTAATCTCCAGGCTTAAAACTGGGGTACTTCAAGGGGCAGATGCAGGGGAGTGGTATCAGGAGACAGATATCTAGTCTCGTGCGCTCCCAGAGGCATTTGGTGGGGCCACTGTGAGATACAGGAAGCTGGACTAGATGGGCCTTTGGCCTGTTCCAGCATGGCTCTTCTTATGTTCTTATGGCAAGAGGCTAGCTTGGTAGAGGACAGTTGCAGGTGTGTTCATCCACACCTTGCTTCTGCTAAGGCCTCACAATATTTGCTTCCTGAAGTTATTCCCTTAATCTTCCTTAAGGTAAACCATATTCTGGGGGTAAGCATCATGTGCCTTGTCTAAATGATGCTGGTTATTTCTTGCAATTCAGAGTTGCCTCCCGTTCCAAAAATATATTGAAGCTCAAACTTGAGATCAGAGGAGGGTGCTGTGGACATGATGAAGTCGTAGATGGGAAGGGGGGGGTCAGAACTGTTTCTCAAAAGCATACGGGAAAACATTTAGGAGTGCACAGAATTTGGGTAGAACCTGGTGTAACCAGTAATCTTGCAAATCCAGAGATGGAGAAAACAGCCCTAGGAGGTCAGGCAGATAGCAAAGTGTTCTGCTTATATACTGCCCCATACCACCTCAAGTAGTCTCTGGGCGGTTACACTATACAGGGGACACCCAGCAAGCTGGGTACTCATTTTAGCGACCTCGGAAGGATGGAAGGCTGAGTGAACCTTGAGCCGACTACCTGGGATTGAACCCCCATGTCGTGAGCACAGTTTTACCTGCAGTACTGGCATTTAACCACTGTGCCACAGGGCTCAGTGGTTAAATGCAAAACATACCCAGCAGCTGCCGTGTTTGGTGTCATTCTAGCTAGGATTCACACTTCATACACCCTGACATGCACAACACAAGACACTTGGAGGATTTTTCTAGATCCTGCATTGCTGCTGTATTTTATCGGAGACTCACCACCAACCCTTCTTTGCTTTTTGATGCAATGGTCAGAAGTGCTGTTCCACCATCACCCCATCCCTCTGGTAAGGGCTGCCAGGGCTTGTCCTAGCAAGATGGTTAGTAAGTCATCATGCCACTGTTCCACTTCCTTCCCAATGTCATAACTGACCCAATTGCACACGCCTAGTCTCCCCTCAACCCCCTCCCATTGCTCATGTGTTTTTCTTGTTTTGTTTGTTTGATGTGCCAGTGCTGCAGACGACAACATACATTAAACAGATGCCTTTGTGCTGAACCCACAAGACCTAGTGTCAGCTGGGAATGGGTCAAGGTGGGCTCTGAATACAGCCACCTCTCAAAAATCTGTGTTCCTTGGCCCTCCAGAAGTTTTGGACCACAACTCCCACAGTCCTTTGCCATTGGCAACACAGGCTTGGAATTCTGGGCGTTGTGGTCCAAAACATCAGGAGGGCCAAAGTTTGGACATGCCTGTTCTACGGATTCTCCCTAGCAGGAATGGAATCGCCTCCAACTTGAAACAAAACCCATGTGCCAGCATCTTACCACATAGCGTGGTGGTTCAGCAGATTACGGCTCCTAAAACTGTCATCTGCAAAGTCAGCAGCTCAGCGGTTCGAATCCCCGGTGCCACGCGACGGACTGAGGTCCCGCTGATAACCTCAGCTCCTGCCAACCTAGCAGTTCAAAAACATGTAAATGCAAGTAGATAAATAAGTACCGCCATAAAAACGTGGGAAGGTAAAACAGTGTTTCCTTGCAGCCATGCCAGCCACGTGGCCATGGACTTGTACAACACTGCCTCTTTGGCTTGAATACAGAAATAAGCACCGCCCCTAGAGTCGGACATGACTAGCATGCATATGTGGGGGGAACCTTTACCTTTTGCCTGAATGGACAAACTTTTCTACTACTTGCGTTTTAGGTCTCTATTTGGTTGAAAATGGCCAAAATGGCAAGGGCCGAATTGCTTATATGCAGTCCTGCTCAGGGCAAGCTCGGGGGGGGGGGGGAGAGAAAGAAACAAGTTCCTCTCAAAAGGAAGTCCCTGTAGCAGTGGGATTGGAATGTTTTCATAAGGATGTGGCCAAAACAAAAAGCAGAACAAGACAAGGAAGTCCAGGAGGGCACTACACCTGAGTCAACGAAGAACCCTGAGACTCAAAAAGCTTCCTCCTCTTATGAATCAGAGGGAGGAACCATGGCAGAGAACACATGTCCTGCATGTCCCTGTTTCAACTCTTGGTATTTCTTAATTCCTTAGAAGGATTAAGCACCTTGAAATGGGGTGATAAATATAGAATCATAAAATAATCAAGTTGGAAGCGGCCTACACTTGGATGTGGGATGGATGCAACCACTCCTCTCTCCTGGCCACCCAAAATATTAAAAGGAACCTTTCTCCCTTTTTGAAGAAATCCGTCCCATACCCTATGACAGGGATGGTGAACCTTTTTGAGGCCGAGTGCCCAAACTGCAAATCAAAACCCACTCATTATTCACAAAGTGCCAATACAGCCATTTAACCTGAATACAGGTGGCTGTGAAGGGGCGATATCAGGTGCCCCCAGAAAGGGCTCCGAGTGCCACCTTTGGCACCTGTGCCATAGGTTCGCCAACACTGCTCTAGGAGCCAATTTTTTAAAAAGATATAAAATCTGGTGGATACAAGAACCTTCCAATACAAAGGATGGTGGAATTGCCTCACACTCTCGAAGGCATGAAATGACTTAAAAACAGCAGAAGTTTGAGGTGTATGCAGGGGTGCTGTGGGTCACATCTGGGCCCCTGGTGGGTTGCATGTGGGTGCCAGGTTTCGTGTCCCCCTACCCCTGCTCTAGTCGATTATGTACACAGATTTCATTGGATTCCACAGTCCCAGTAAAAGGAAGCTTTTTGTTTCTCCTAAATTCATATTATGAGATGAGACACTTGTTCTTGTTATGGGCCATCAAGTCACATCTGATTCATGGTGACCCTATGAATGAGCAATCTCCAGAATGTCTGTGGAGATTCTGAATCATCCAGGTGAGGTTATCTAGGAGTTGACTCATGGCAACTGGACTCCCTGCCACAGGATGTGGTGATGGCATCTGGCCTGGATGCCTTCAAAAGGGGATTGGAAAGAATCCTGGAGGAAAAGTCCATCACAGGTTACAAACCATGATGGAGATGTGTCATCTCCAGGCTTAAAACCAGGGTACTTCAAGGGCCAGATGCAGGGGAGTGGTATCAGGAGACAGATATCTAGTCTTGTGTCCTCCCAGACGCATTTGGTGGGGCCACTGTGAGATACAGGAAGCTGGACTAGATGGGCCTTTGGCCTGATCCAGCATGGCTCTTCTTATGTTCTTATGTTCTTATGACTGCTTTTCTTGTGGGATCAAAACATTTCACTAATCCAAGCAGCTTCTTCAGTCTGATGAAGATTGGTGGGAGGTTTCCAGTTTATAGTTCACCTTGGTTTTACCCCCATCCTGGTCTGATTAGGTTCATTAGGCAGACAATAGTCTGAATAGGCTTGGATACTTGGATGAGTAGTGAAAGATTTCGATCGCACAAGACAAGAAGCCCCGTTGCTATGACTCAACTACCAGACAATCTCCAGAATGTCCTGTCTTCAGGAACCTGGCTCAGCTTGTGAAAAAAATCAAGATTGTGGTTCCCTTTAGGGAGCCAGTCCATCTCATATTTGGTCCTCTTTTCCTGCTGCCTTCAACCTTTCCCAGCATCCTTCTCTTTTCAGTCTTCTTATGATGTGTCTCAAAAGGCAACCTCAACATTTTTGCCTCCTGAGGTTTCATTTGATCTTGGACCTACTTGGTCGTCTTTCTGGTAGCTCAGGGTAACTACAAAGCTCTCCAGCACCACATTCCTATTTAATGTCCCCCCCCCCCCCAAGCCGATCAGCTTTCTTAACTGTCCAGTTTTCACATAATTGTATTTCCAGTCACATGATAACTGGAAATACAAGATTGTGGTTTGGGTCCCCTATGGTAACCTCTGACCTGAGTCAGCAACCCCCATTTTGAATCCTGCTTTAAACAAAGAAATCTGACCTCTCCATCTGGGTCCTAAAGGCACCAAAACTGCAGGGTAGCTTCTTTGGGCTCTTCCCTGTAGAGAGGTTTGGGGTTCAGGGGGCTGAGTTATTCAACTGCAAAGAGGGTCCCCCTAGCTAACTGCAAACTTGTATGATGTGCGTCAGCAATATAGGAGTTAAGCAAGGGGAAGTAATAAATTGACCTATTGCTGTTGCGGTCCGTGCACAGCACTTCCAATTAGAGATGGGCACGAAACGAGCGATTTTTCATTTTCGTTTTCATTTTCGTTTTTTCATTTTGTTACGCAACGAAAACGAAATGAAAAAAAATTAAAAAACAAAACAAAAACAAAAACGAAATGACCAATTTTGCCGTGTTTTTTGTTTTCGTTGCAGCGGATGCATTAAACTAAAAAGAATGCTAACGGAACAGCAATTTTTCATTTTCGTTTTCATTTTTTTGTTTCGTTACCTAACGAAATGAAAATGAATTTTTTTGCAAAAAACATCACAAAAACGAAAATGAACCGAAACGGACCCCTAAACGACCAAACGACAAACGAAACACCATTTTTTTGAGTTGTGCCCATCTCTACTTCCAATTACTGCGGGGGGGGACCCTCTGAACCCCAAATCTCTCCAAATTTGGGGAACTTACAGGGAAGAGTTTGAGGAAGCTCCCCCATTTTGTTTCCTGAACCAAAAAAGGCAGTTTGTTTTGTCATGAAACCGTTTCTATCGTTTCATTTCATAATGAAACAATTCATTATGTAACGAAACGATGAAACAGCATGTCGTTTTTCATTCAGTACCCATCTCTAATAGTGAGAAAATGAAGTCTAAGGTTCTCCTGGCACATGAAAGTCCAGTTTCTGGGTCCAGATCCATGGCTTCCCTTCAGGCGTCTTCTGTAGCATTAGTTGCAGAAACGGATTCTAAATTTGCTTTGCTGGAATGATTCTAACATGCCACACTTCCTGCAGTCTTTCTCCGTCACCGACAGCCCACTTTTGCCCCCCAGGTTCCCAAATGGAATGAGAGGTGAAGTAGAATGCCCTGCTTTGTTCCAGGCTAATCCTCACCACTGGTGCTAATGTTTAAAACACAGCCCTAACTTCAGAGGAACAAGGTTCACCTTTCATAGTGTATATTATTACTTCCAGGTGTCCAAAGAACCAAGGAGTCAACATTCAACTCCTTTCTCCATTCAAATACAGCTACGGCTTCCTGTTCTTTGGAACTAACCAGTTAAATATGTTGGAGGCACAAAGTCCTTTGGAAGGAGTGGTGAGGAGATGTTTTTCAGACACCCCAAGCCTGCCTGTAAAGTTGTGCTTGCTGCATCCTTGGAACTGTAAATCAAAGGAGAACTGGGGGGATAGACCAACATTCCCAGCCCCCTGCCGACTGAAAAACATCTTTATTTGGACAGAGCTTTGTTTTCCAGGAAGAGCGGCCTAAAACCCTCAGCTGTGAGGTACGATGGGTCAGTGGTAAAGAAAGCAACCACACTGTGCTATCACCCACAACAATCTGCCCTGGAGAGAAAAGTCAACAAAAGCGCACACACAGAGAAAGGCGCACAAAAGCTGTGTGAGGTTTCGTTAACTCTGGAAACAAGAATTTGCGAATCAGAAGCAGAAAGGCCCGGGAGCGGCAAGGAAGAGAGTGTGTGTGATAAAGGAGGCACCAAGAAGAACTGCCAGGATCACCCGTGCTAGCCAGGCAGGGAGGGAGGGAGGCCCGGAAAGTTGTAACAAGGAGTTAGGCCTTATCAGTGGTTGTCCCCCTGTTATGGAACCATCTACCCCTGAACTTTGGCTGGCACCCTCACTTCAAATTAAAAAAAAAAACTATTAAAAACCTGGTCATATAGAATAGCCTTTCCTGATTTCTCAAACATCCAATAAGACAGCATTCATTTTACCACTTATCTTCTCTCCCCCTCCTGCTATTTTTATCTCCATTTTATCTTAATTTTAGTTTACTGTTAATTTATGTATATTTTGTTTTATTATGTTCCTTGTATTTTGATTTTTATAAATGTATTCCTTTGTTAGCTTGTTAGTGATTCCATGTTGTAAACCACCCAGAAGTAGCCCTAGGGCTAGATGGGTGGTATAAAAGTCAAATAAATAAATAAATAAATAAACCACATCTAGAATTCTAACCATTAAAAATAGCAAGCTGACCACAAATCTCTTATTTGGCCTCAGCATGGCATTCCATGTTACTGTGCTCGAACGAGGGATGGGATTTTGCAGCTTGGGAATTTGGAGGAGTTGTGGTCCCAAGAAATCTACCTTTTCCCATCTTTGGCTTGATCATATAAATGCTGGAATTCTATTACAAAGTTCTGTACGCATAATGAGAATGGCATCAGCAACACTGGCAAACCATTGCTGGCTAAAAGAATCCTTTGGCATTTTTCAGGGTGTGTGTGATTTGTACACAATGTGGCAAAGTTGGGTCTCCCCCAAAATGGGTTGGCCAGCACTGATGATATGACATCATTCCCCTTCAAGAACCAGAGCTGTGCAACAGGATTTCACACTCTGTGTTCAAAGCAGATGCAACCTAGAATCATAGAATCGTAGAGTTGGAAGAGACCTCAGGGGCCATCCAGTCCAAACCTACCGCCATGTTGGAACCCCATGTCAAAGTACTCCCGACAGATGGCCATCCAGCCTCTGCTTAAAAACCTCCAAAGAAGGAGACTCCACCACCGTCCATGGAAGCATATTCCACTGCTGGATAGCTCTAACCATCAAGAGGTTCTTCCTAATATTCAAATGGATTCTCTTTTCCTATAAGAGAATATATACATTCCTATGAAGTTCCTTAAAACAAACAAAAAAGAAAACAAACAAAAACCACTCAAAACAAACAAACAAACAAAACTCTCCACCTCTGTGATAAAAACTATTTATTTATTTATTTATTTATTTATTTATTTACAGATTTTTTTTTTTTTTAGCCACCCCACTACCAAATGATGTTTGGGCAGCAATGGAAAAGTCTTTCTCAAATGTATAAATCTCACTAAATGAGGCTTACATACATACATACATACATACATACATACATACATACATACATACATACATACATACATACATACATACATACATACATACATACATGATATTTCTGTGTTTAGGACTATATTTTGGTCTAAGATTGTTAGAGCAAAAAATGAGGGTCATTTTATGCATGGAAGTAAGCCAAGGAGAGAACTGCGCAGGTGCGAAACTGTAATTTTGGGTTGGAAAAGTGGGGAGCGTCTTATACGTGGGGGTGTCTTATAGATTGGAAAAATGCAATACATGCATAGCATGCAAGGGCCAAAGAAATAAGCCCCTATATGTAGCCATTAACAGATTACACATACAAAACAGGAAAGAAATCTACTTCCCACATGACCATCTGTTGATTTAAAATGCACAGATAATGCATTTAAAACTAAAGAAAAGCAAAGAAGACAAAGAGATTGTACCACTGTAAAGGCTGGCCGCAGTATAGTATTTTAACATGAGCCTTCGTGGACAAGGTCACTTTCTCAGACACATATCCTTGTCCACAAAAGTTGAGGGGTTAAAATATAGTGGTTAGTCTTTAAGGTGCCACAACATTATTGTCTTGGTTTAAAAAAGAAAACTGTCCGATATGCTAGCACAGACTAACATGGATGCTACTTCTGAAGCTACATTTTAAGGCTGGATTTGTGTCTCTTATAGATGTCCAGCAATGCTGGTAGAAATGATCACATAATTCTCAGATCCTGTTCTAGATAAATACGGTGTAACTAGTGCTTGTGTGCTTGTGAGGGGCAAGCAGGCAGCTACCCAATGGAAATCTATACAGTGGACCCTTGTATAACAAACGGTTTGTATGACGTAAAATCTGCACAACATAAAAAATTCCAGAGATAAGGGGAAATTGCTTAACAGAATCGTCTATGGGGCAAATCCGTACAACATAAAAATGGTCACGATTAGGGATTCCTATGGGAAATTTGTATAAAGGAAAATTTGCTTAACAGAATTTCATTTGGAACAAATTAATTCCTTTATACAAAGTACCACTGTATATATATAACTATTCAATTTAAAATGAGGAAATATTTTAGAGAATATTTTTGATTGCTGGGGAGTGTCCCATGTACACCAGAAATGTTAACCTTGAACAATATCCCCACCACAGCACTGTCATGAAACTGCCTTTTAACATTTGTAAAGGGAAATGTTCTTTTCAATGAAGTCAGAAATGATCTTATCTGGAAGAGAACATATTGTACTCGGGAAGACAGGGTGCCTGATAAAACTTTCAGAAGGACCAGAAATACATTGCTTTGATGAGTCACATTTGAACCGTCTGCACTACACAACTTTAATGTTAAAAATGGAGAAGCTGAAATCGTTAAAGATTTTGTATACCTTGGATCGGTCATCAATTGGACTGGAGACTGCAGACAAGACATCAAAAGATGAACGAACCAAAAAAGATCATCCAGTGTAAGAATGTGTCACTGGAGACCAAGACCAAAATAATCCACACTCTTGTATTCCCGATCAAGATGTGTGTGTGTGTGTGTGTGTGTTGTGTCGTTACAGTCGTGACCGACTCTTCGTGACTCCATGTCCATGGAGTTTTCTTGGCAGGAAAACTGGAGTGGTTTGCCAGTTCCTACTCGAGGCGCCTACAGCGCCTGGTATTCCCTGGTGGCCTCCCATCCAAGTACTAACCAGGGCCGACCCTGCTTAGCTTCCGAAATCAGGCGAGATCGGATATGCTTAGGGCATCTAGGCAGCTCGATCAAGATGTACTGGTGTGCAAATTGGATAATGGAGAAACCTGTAGGGGGTGGGAGGTGGGAATTGATTCATTTGAAATACGATGCTGGAATACAAGCTTTGTGGATACTCTGGCTGGGCATAACGATCAACCAGTGGACCCCAGAGCAAATCAGCCCTAGGCATCTCTGCAGATACAAATGACAATCTCCGGAGGTGAGGATCCAGCAGGGAGTTGGGTTTGTAAAGGTCCTCTTCCCCTCCACACCCCAGGAGCTGAAAGATTTGTTCAGAAACAGTGCTCCTCAATGACATGGTTTCTTGATGTGCAATTTGGAAGTGAATTCCGATAAGCCCTGCTCTTCAGTCATGACCAAATGGGGTAAAGCTTTTGCTCTACCGGGATAAGTCTTCACTCTGCCAATTTATATGCAGACACATGCAAACATATCATTTTGGAGATGCTAAATAGCACACCTATTTATTTTCGGACTAAAGCTCCCAGAGTTCCCATGCCAGCCAGATTAAAGGCCAATGAGACCAGTCCAATAAATTTTGCACTAAAGGGTTCCATCTTTTTTGTGAGATCTACCTAAATCAAGGTATACTGTATAGAATTTTAAGCAAACACATGAAGTAGAAGGCCCCACCGCCACCTCTCCCACCACAACCCAGTAAAAATATAACAGCAAATTAATAAGCAATAATCTGGGTGGGAAATTGGCCCTTTGGAGTGACTCTCTCAATCCACTTGGTGAAAGGGCCACTTCTCTGTCAATATCATATGGGGCCCCTTGAGGGGCCAAACAACAGTGACTAGCTATTAAGATGTACAACATTATGCAAAGGGGATAAAGTGGATAGAGGGAAGCTCTTTTCCCACCCAGATTATTGCTTATTAATTTGCTGTTATATTTTTACTGGGTTGTGGTGGGAGAGGTGGCTGTGGGGCCTTCTACTTCATGTGTTTGCTTAAAATTCTATACAGTATACCTTGATTTAGGTAGATCTCACAAAGATGGAACCCTTTAGTGCAAAATTTATTGGACTGGTCTCATTGGCCTTTAATCTGGCTGGCATGGGAACTCTGGGAGCTTTAGTCCAAAAATAAATAGGTGTGCTATTTAGCATCTCCAAAATGATATGTTTGCATGTGTCTGCATATAAATTGGCAGAGTGAAGACTTATCCCGGTAGAGCAAAAGCTTTACCCCATTTGGTCATGACTGAAGAGCAGGGCTTATCGGAATTCACTTCCAAATTGCACATCAAGAAACCATGTCATTGAGGAGCACTGTTTCTGAACAAATCTTTCAGCTCCTGGGGTGTGGAGGGGAAGAGGACCTTTACAAACCCAACTCCCTGCTGGATCCTCACCTCCGGAGATTTTTATTTATAAAAGGAAGTTAATTAAAGGAGCTGATTAAATGTTTTCCATCTGGATGATCTTATACAGAAGTTAACTTCCTTCTGTTAAGTGTTACAAGTTACAGTAAACACTACTCAGAGTAGTGATTTTGCCAGATGGTGCAGTATACAAGTGAAAGAAAGAAAGAAAGAAAGAAAGAAAGAAAGAAAGAAAGAAAGAAAGAAAGAAAGAAAGAAAGAAAGAAAGAAAGAAAGAAAGAGGCACTGGCAGTATCGGATTAAGGCTGCTTTTACACGACCCCTAAAATCCGCTGAAAAATGCTCGCAGATGCGGAGCATAAAATTGTTTTCCTACTTTAAAAAAATAAAGTACGACCACGCCCACTTAAGCGCGCTCCAGTGCATTTTACAAGTACCTGGTCTGGAGGAGGTAAAATCCTTGTTGCTGTTCCTTGTTGCTGTTTTAAAGCATTGCATGTTTGGCCCTCCTCCGCTTTCTGTTTGTTTTTGTTGGGTCCCCCCCCCCGCTTTTAATAGACAGGAATCCTAATGGGCTGGAACAATTAACTGCTGCCCACTGCAGGCAGAGGTGAGCCTGCATTTTTTTCTCTCTCCCCTCACCGCAGACAGAAGCAATAGAATTAGAGTGCAGGATGGTGGGAACACAGGAAGCAGAACAAAAACCACGTTGGAGGGATCTGCATTTAAGTTGCCAGAGGATTTTAGGGGACGTGTAAAAGCAGCCTAAGTCTTTTGTCATCTCTATGGTAGGAAAAGTACTGTTTGCCCTGCCTGGAGAAGACATCTGGTGAGCAATGTGGACATTTTCTGTGTCACTTTTTTGAGTAACAGCAAGCTGGAGATTGACAGGGTTCAGATGAACATCTGAAAAGGAGCATGATTCTAGCCTATGTGTTCAACATGCATACAGGGCTCTCTTTTGGAGCTGATGAGCCCTGGAACCAGCGGAGGACGGGGGAAACCAGCTGCCAGGCATCGAAACCATCAAACAAAAGAGAGGACCAGCTTCCCTCCCGCAGCACTGCTCTCCCCAAGAATTGCCTTGCAATTCTCCCTCTCACCTAATACCAGAACTAGGGGACATCCACTCAAATTGAGGGCTGGGAGAGAGAGAACAGACAAAAGAAATATTTTTTCACCCAGTGCATTGTTAGTCTGTGGAACTCCCTGCCACAGGATGTGGTGATGTCATCTGGCCTGGATGCCTTCAAAGGGGGATTGGACAGATTCCTGGAGGAAAAGTCCATCACAGGTTACAAACCATGATGGAGATGTGTAATCTCCAGGCTTAAAACCAGCGTTACTTCAAGGGCCAGATGCAGGGGAGTGGTATCAGGTGACAGATATCTAGTCTTGTGTGCTCCCAGACGCATCTGGTGGAGCCACTGTGAGATACAGGAAGCTGGACTAGATGGGCCTTTGGCCTGTTCCAGCAGGGCTCTTCTTATGTTCTTATGTTCTCAGACATATGAGAAAGGAGAACATCCCCCCCCAAAAAAAAAACTGTAATCGGCAGCCCTAGGAGAGGTGGCGGCAGCAGCTGTGGCTTGCCAGAACTCAACCTCAGTCACTTGATGCCACGTCCTTTCTCGTGTCCTCGTTTGAACTGCAGGACGTGGCTTTCAACACTGTGCTCTCAGAGCGTATATGCGTAATGCCAAAGGGTGACCCGCAGATTGTAATTGATGCGCTACTTGTTCTACACCAGCCTATGAGGTCTGCCCTGCCCCTTCATCTAAAGTGGCCTCCTGGATTCCTTCGTTTCCGTACCAGTGATGTTACAGGGATAAGGTCCCAAGGCTGCGTGCATGTTAGGATGGGGGATGGTTGACAAGAAGCATACCAGACAGAGCTGCCCTATGTGTCAAGCGTGCGTCACTGCAAGTCACTCTCTGTGCCATCACTGCTATATATAATCTAAGTGGGATCGGAGTGTCATTTCCATTCTAGTTTTCTGCCTTCACTCTGTTTTGCACCAGGCTGTGTCCTACCCAGTTAAGTAACGGAGACAATACTGCGTGGATTACATCACTGAGCACATCAGTTGAAAACTGATTATTCCACACGACAGGTTTCAGAAATGTTTGTCAAAACAAATAGCACTTTCTTAGAAAACTTATTTGTCAAAGTGGGGGTGGGGAGGGAGAGAGTCCAATAAATGTCCCTGCCACTTTTCTCCATGATGTGGTAGCCCCAGAACACTCTCAGAAAACAAAAGCAGAACAAAAATAAGTTCAGATAGGTAGCTTGGTTCTGTTTTTATATCCTGTGCCCCCAATGATAAGAAAGGCACAGTGGTCACGTTTTGTTCTAAACCCTCACCTGGCTGCCACAAAGAAAGAAATAGCTTGCTTCCTAGCTGTAGTGGTACATGGAAGTAAAAGCAACAAAAAGCACACTGCCTATATACTTGCCCCATAGCACTTAAAACACTTTCTGGGTAATGTACAATTGAATTATGCAGGCTAGATGTTGCCACCCACTCGCTTACAAGGTGGGTACCCAATGTACTGACCTCAGAAGGCTGAAAGGCTGAGTGAACCTCAAGCTTGCTACCTGAAATTGACTGTGCTATGGAGCTCCTATGTAATGCTGAAGTTAGGTGCCATAGAATAATAGAATCATAGAGTTGGAAGAGACCTCAAGGGCCATCCAGTCCAAGCCCCTACCATGCAGTCCAACCCCCTACCATCACAATATTTCCAACAGATGGCCATCCAGCCTCTGCTTAAAAACCTCCAAAGAAGGAGACTCCACCACCCTCCTTTCTGGCAGCATATTCCACTGCTGAACAGCTCTAACCATCATGAAGTTCTTCCTAATGTTCCAATGGAATCTCTTTTCCTGCAGTCTGAAACCATTGCCCCGAGTTCTAGTCTCTGAAGCCATGGAAAACAAACCTGTCCCCTCTTCAATATGACATCCTTTCAAATATTTAAACACAGCTATCATATCCTCCCCCCTCAGCCTTCTTTTAGAGAGGCTAAACATTCCCAGTTCCCGAAGCCGTTCCTCATAAGACATTTCCCCCAGACCCCCAACCATCCTGGTCTCCCTCCTCTGAACCTGCTCAAGGTTGTCAACATCCTTTTTAAATTGAGAGCTGTTTGTCCCACCAGCTGTATCTGGTGGAGAAGCGTGGAATGAAACAGTTGAGTGTGCTCATCGGGGGGGGGGGAGGACGAGGACGAGGAATTGGGAGGTCCAGATGTGGGGTGGGATATAGGACCATCAGCTATCCCATGGTTGCACTCAAGGTGGGAAGACTTGCTCCAGACCTGGAAAGAAAAGACCAGAACGGGAGGCTCCAATCTAGTAGATACTAGCAGGAGAGAACTGAGTGAAGGGAGGCCTTAAGTAGCATCCCAATTGGTAAAGCTGCCCTGAATTCAGGAACCCAGGAACAAGCAGTCCAGGTGGAGAACCTGCCCAGGAGAGCAGGTCAAGGGACCCAATGTGTTTTGAAATCTACTTCCAGTGATACTAAGCAGAGATAATAACAATTTATGGCTTTAGTCTCCACCTCTTTGGCAGGAAATATCAATCTGGATAGTTTAGTCATGCTGTTGGGATTCACATTTCCTGGGTCAGAAGTACAAATCCCAGAAAGCATTGGGTTCATAATGTCACTTCGACCTAAGGCCAACTTTATGGTCTCAGAGTTCACTTCCTGTTTAGAGTCACATCATTTCTCCTTCTCTGCATGCCTGGCTCCCAAAGTTTCAGCCACTTCGCCTTACCTGTGTGCCCAAGGAGCAGGCAAATGACATCTTTTCCACTGTTTCTTTTACAAAGGTCATAGCTCCAAAATGGAGAAGGCTGGACATGCAGAAGGGTATATTCCTGGCATTGCCAGTTAGGATCAGGCAAAATGAAAGACGCCAGCCTCACATCGAGAATCACAATCACTCTAAGGCAGTGGTGGTCAAACTTTGGTCCTCCAGAAGTTCTGGACCACAACTCCCCCACTGCTTTGTCATTGGTGATACAGGCTTGGAATTCTGGGAGTTGCAGTCCAAAACACCTAGAGGGCCAAAGTTTGGCTACCACTGCTCTCAGGAGACAATGATTATTAAAAAGTTGCAGAGTTTGGACTTAGATAGTGGCTTTGAACAGAACAATTGAACTGGATGTTGGATTCTGGTGGTGGCTCTTCAGTTTCTCCAAGCCCTATGATTGTCTGATGTGAAGTAAGACAATGTAAGCTAGCTTGTAGGCTTGTGAGGAAGGGGAGCGGAATGAGACCTTGCCTCTCGAAAACATATTGAAGGCTGTGGAAACTTGTGGATGTTGAAGGCCAAATTCTATGGTTGTTGTGACCTTCAGGTCAGTGCTTCCGAATCTTGAGTCTCCAGATGTTTTTGGATGACAACTCCCAGAAATCCTGGCTAGCACAACTACTGGTGAAAGCTCCTGGGAGTTTTAGTCCAAGAACACTTGGGACCCAAGGTTGTGAACCACTGCTCTGTGAGGATGAGGTTGAAGAGTGAATGTAACTAGAGATAAAAAGGCCCCGGTCCCACATCCCTTTAAAAGCAGTTTAAATTACTAGATCAGGGGTCTTCAAAGTTTTCAACCAGCAGGCCGGTCCACCACCACCCAAACACCACTGGGGGCCGGATCCCAGTCCAAAAGCAGCTGCGGAGGCTGGCTTGCTCACAAAACAGGGGGTAGGTGGGGGGTTGCAATTGGTCCCAGGGGCCGGATTCAGGACCTTGGGGGGCCGCATTCGGCCACGGGGCCTTAGGTTGAGGACCCCTGTACTAGATGAACTGTGTCTAAAAATGCCGTTCCCACGGCCACCAGGCTTTTTGAAAAAGCAAACAAAAAACCCCCGGTAATGCTCCCTTAAGCGAGGTTTCTAAGACTTACTGGAGAGGTAGGGAATTTTTTGCCTCACTTTGAAAATCCAGCTTTTAAGGAGGCAGATGCTGTGGGACCATGCAGATCCAGGTTTCTTTTTCTTTCTTTTTTCATAGCACCGACCGGTTGTTCCTGGAGCCGATCGGCACTGTTTTTTAGAATGTCTCTGCACCATCGGAGCAACAGGAAGCTCCGGGTCCTACAAGCATTAATTTCCCCCATTAATTTACAAGCATTAATTTCCCCCAGCCAAGTGGTCCTTTTTTTAAAGTGCTATTGCCACCTGCTGGCCAAGGGGGCTGAACTGCACTTTAAAAATAAAAAAACTCCTGTCCCACATATTAAATCACATGATGGGACAAAGAGGAAAAGCCGGACCTTCAGAAGATCAGGATCGAAACCCAGGTGTGACCACGGCCAAAGAGGTCCGTCCATCCTTCCTTCCTTCCTTCCTTCCTTCCTTCCTTCCTTCCTTCCTTCCTTCCATGTGCCTTCCATTTCTCTCTCTCTTCCCCTCTCCATTCCTCCCTACTGGTATGAAGCATATCCCTTTGCATATTACACTGTACATCTCATTCTGCTGCTATATAGCTGAAGAAGTGGACTTGATCCACGAAAGATACCTTAAAATATACTACGAAAGCATACATTAAAATATACACCATACTTTATGGTGCCACATGCTTTTGTCTTTTGTTTTGTTTGGTTTTTGCCTGGAATTCTTGCACATACTAACATAGCTACCTCTTCCAAAACTCCCTCTCCGAAAGTGCTAAAGAAGTCTCTTGCCAAGACCAAAGGCCATGTGTGTGTGTGACTCAAAGTATAGGCGAGGTTTCTGCACTAGTCCCTCAAATGTAGAAAATGTGTGTATCTTGGGAGGGGAGGGGAGAGTATCATCTTCCAGTTTTCATAATTCTAGCTTTTTCTTTCAGTTTTGAGAGGTTGGAGGGGTTGTGGTGGTGGGGGCATACCTGGAAGCTTACAGGAGTGAAAATAAAAATTTCTCTCTGCATCCCCCATCCAAAATCCTTTCTCATTCCAGAGGGGGCCTTCCTAGAGGCTTCTAAAATAGGTCATCAAACAAAATCTGATTTTTAAGGAAAATATTTCTGCCCCCCCCCCACGTACTGTTGCCAACACAAACAGAGAAGTTTTAATGTTTTTAGTGTTCTGAACCACTATGATGGAGAATGTACACTTTGGTGATTAATTTACTTAAAAATACAGAACAAATACAGGGTAGACTATGGTACTCTTCTTGAAGCGGATTCCTCAAAGACAAGCAGTAAGGCTTGCCCGGGGCTGCTCTTTGGACTTCTATCTTACTTTCTTGATCGGTCCAAATGCCCAAACAGAGGGGTGTTGTTGGCATGACGAGATATCCAACCAATATATTCTACCCTTGAATGACCAAAAGAAACACATTTTTACAAAAAGAAAAGAAAAGAGAAAAGAGGAATTCAACACTTAAAAGCCAGTAATAATATGGATGGAAGAAAGGATTCATTGATGATCTTGATCTGAAGAGTAAGCTTTTTTTTTGCCAGTTCTGTAATTCCTCTTTAAATTTGTTGGGGATTGTCAGCAGCTGATGTTTGCTTTACTGAGTGGTTTTCATCTACAGATGTCTCTGAGTCAGCTGCATTTTACGGCTATGGGTTTGATTTCTATCTAATGTTTATTCTCTTCTTTGGAGAAGGTGAAAGGGTCAAAAGCACTTATCTGTCAACACCTCCCCCCCCCCCAATGCCACAAATTCGTGCCCAGCTAAGTGCCAGTCATGTGGGAACAAAGCAAAGGTAACCAGAAAGCAGACAGCAGCATCACAACACTCAAGGAAGTTATTTTCTATCCCTGTTGGTTGACAGAACCACTCTGATTTATGGAAGTTAATCACGCCAACAGATTACCATCAGTAATAATTAACAACCCAATCCACAACTCAGTGTCCTAAGCTAAAGCAGTCAGATTTGAATCAGATTAATCCCACTAGTCCAAATCCAAGTACTTTGACTTAACTGGATTTGGGGATGGTCTTCCCATCCTAAAAGAAAATCAAATGATCTTTCCAGAGGGGCAGCTGTGACATTTTGCTATAGCATGGTCCTATGACCCTTACAAAACTGTTACATCAGTGATAGTTTTGTTCTTTCGTAGGCAAGAACAAAACCTCATTAGAAGCTTTGTTGTTCACTTATAATATTACTGTCTTTGCAATGTTATTGGTATTTCTGTATGATATACTCTCCATGGAAAACATGGTGTATTTTCCATGGCTTCAGAGACTAGGAATTGGGGCAATGGTTTCAAACTACAGGAAAAGAGATTCCATTTAAACATTAGAAAGAACTTCATGATGGTTAGAGCTGTTCGGCAGTGGAATATGCTGCCACAAAGGGTGGTGGAGTCTCGTTCTTTGGAGGTTTTTCAGCAGAGGCTGGATAGCCATCTGTAGGGAGCACTGTGATGGGGGTTCCTGCATGGCAGGGGTTGGAATGGATAGCCCTTGAGGTCTCTTCCAACTCTCTGATTCTATGATTCTATGATTCCAGCAAACAACATGCCTGTATTTTGCAAATTCCAAAAGTGGCTCTTGGAAAGGCTATTCTGGTTTGACTATTTATTTTCACACGCCATCTTAAGAGACTGGAAGTCATCTGTTTTCTCCATCCAGAATCCCTTTGCAATCCAAAATGGCAGGACAGGATTCCTAGTAATCTCAAGGTTCAACAAATGGGTCAAAATTTGCCAGCTGGATGGAGCTCCGCTGTGTTGGACACATGGCAACCACTCATGCGCTGAAAAGGATTCCCCAGTTCACAGTGAATGGGAGAATGTGTGTTCTTCAGGCAGAAACCATGGAGGCAGAGATTCTTCATGAGAAGGCAGCTCTGGTTTACACAAGGAAGTTCTGAACCCTTCACCACAAACTCCTTAAGTACCATTCCACTAGTGTATGGTTTCCCACCCTTGGGTTCCCGGACATTCTTGAACTAGATCTTCCTGAAATCCTGGCCAGCACAGGTAGTGGTGGAGGCTTCTGGGAGTGTGTCCAAGAATATCTGGGGACCAAATGTTGGGAAGCATTGCAATAGTACAAAGATTTGTTGAGCAAGCAATGCTATCTATCCAACTGCCCAAAGATATTTAAAGGCCAAATTGGTCTTCTGGACAAATATTTAATCATGGACTCTTGTTTCACTGGGCAATGGATCTAAGGTGATCGCTAATGGAATAGCAATGCCTATGATCTCTTGAAGAAAAAAAGTGAACACCCTACATTGAAACTGTGAAGTCCACACATAACTCCTGAATGCACATATAAATATATACCTTTTTCTGCTACAAATTATCCAGGCCTTGGTAATATCCAAGTTGCATTATGCATTAGGGTGTCTTGAAATGTAATTCACCCATATTTGTCAACTAGCTGGAGCAAATTATTACCCAGGACTTATAGGATTCACTAGAGCTCTCTATCTCAGGTCTCGGGAGAGCCGCTTTTTTTTTAAAAAAAGCACCTTTGCTCCTGCTGCAATCACATTATCGAAGGAGCGCTCCCATTGTCCCAATGAACATGAAGAGAAAAGCCGCCGCCACAGCAAGAGCGAAGGAAAGTTTGGGATGGGAAGTGAGCTCAGAAAAAAACATATTTTATTTCCCTTTCCCCCTCCCCCATTCTTCCTAGGTTCCTCTCTCCCTCTCACTCTCATAAGAACATAAGAAGAGCCAGGCTGGATCAGGCCAAAGGCCCATCTAGTCCAGCTTCCTGTATCTCACAGTGGCCCCACCAGATGCATTTGGGAGTGCACGAGACTAGATATCTGTCTCCTGATACCACTCCTCTGCATCTGGCTCTTGAAGTACCCTGTTTTTTAAGCCTGGAGATTACACATCCCCATTGTGGTTTGTAACCTGTGATGGACTTTTCCTCCAGGAATCTGTTCAATCCCCTTTTGAAGGCATCCAGGTCAGATGCCATCACACATCCTGTGGCAGGGAGTTCCACAGACTAACAACGTGCTGGGCGAAAAAAATATTTTCTTTTGTCTGTTCTTACTCTCCCAGCCCTCAATTTGAGTGTATGTCCCCTAGTTCTGCTATTTTGTGAGAGGGAGAAGAGAGTCCCTCTATCCACTTTGCTCATGCCCTGCATTATTTACTTTACTCATGCCCTCTCGCTCGCTCTCACATGTTCCCCCCACTCTGTCACACACGCAGACACTTACTCATGCTCACGCACATCACACTCCTCCCTCTCATTTTCTCCCTCTCCCTCTCCCTCTCCCTCTCATTTTCTCTTTCTCTCTCTCCCACTCATTCTCTCTCTCCCTCCCACTCTCATTTGCGCTCTCTCTCCCTCTCTCCCTCTCCCTCTCTTGTTTGCTCATTTACTCTCGCCCTCACTCTCTCGGAAGATCCCTGTCTGGTTTTTTTTAAGCAGACTGACTCTGTTCATGGGAAATAAGTAGATAAGAATCACCTCACCTTCCTTGATTCATGGCACCTCTTAACCGACGCAATAAAAAAAAAGAGAGAACCCCCAGAGTTGGTTCCAGGAAACTGGAAACTGGACTTCAGGGGGCATGGCCAAGGTGTCCCCCCCCCCCCAGAAAAGGCGGCTTCCCATGAGGGCACTCTTTTTTTGAGAAATCTTTCCTTGCTGAAAAAAGCGGCTTTTAGAGGACGTGAGATAGAGCTCTATGTTGTGTCAATGATAAAGGAGCTTTTTTGGGGTGACAATTCATCTCTATACAGGATTCAAATCTTGGTTGTTTTTTTGTCTCTTAAAAACAGTAGGGTTTTTTTTTGGGGGGGGGGTTCAGTCAGTTAAAATGACCTTTAAAAAAATTGTCAAGAATTCTGAGATCTGAGAACTTTTAAAAATGGTTCTCTTCCAGTTCAGACATATATAAGCTCTTCAACTGAAGTCCTCCCATTCAAGTTAGGGAAGCTGGAGATCTTGATTCCAAGTTGGAAGCAAGAAGGCAGAATACAAATCTATTTTTTAAAAAAGAAGAAATGTGAGATTGCACAACTTCAAATATTATGATGCTGAAAGTACAACTGAATACAGCACACATGAATACATATGAGTTGGGATGGGCATGAAATGGAAACATAAAGTTTCATTTTGTTTCGTTTCATGTTCACCCCTTTTCGTTTCATTTCGTTTCTTATGATTTTTTTAAAAAAAATTGATGCAAAATGAAATGAAATGAAATGAATCGGCTTCCTTGGGTCCTAGAGGCACCCGATTTGCTGCCCGGGAGCCATTTTTAAAGGGCTCCTGCTGAGCTGTTATCGGCTGGAACCCTTTAAAAGTGGTCCAGTCGGCACCAGGGGAATCCCCTGGTGCGGACTGGGCCATGAAAAGGGTCCAGCCATTGACAGCTCAGCAGCAGCCCTCTAAAAATGCTCAAGAGGGCAGTGTGATTGCCAGAAGTGCCCTCCCGACCATTTTCAAAGGGCTCCTGCCGAGCTGTCAATGGCTGGACCCCTTTAAACCTGGCCTAGTCAGCACCAGGGGCCCCCTCTGCTACCAATTGGGCCAGGTTTAAAGAGGTCCAGCCATTGACAGCTCGGCAGGAGCCCTCTGAAAACGATGGAATGAGCGGTTCATTTCAATGCAAAAACGACCATTTCATTTTGCCTATAACGAAGTGCTCCTTCCTCGTTTTGTTTCATTTTATTACATAACAAAATGATGAAACAGCATTTCATTTTTCGTTCCCTGCCCATCCCTACATATGAGTAGAGATGAGTATGAATTTGAAAAACAATGAATCAGGGTGGTTTGTGGTTCATGGCCACCCACAAACCACCCATGAACCCCAGAAAAACAAATAAAATTGTTTGTTTTTCCAATCCATGGCGGAGGGGAGGAGAAGCTAACACCTCCACCCCCTCTTCTGCCCACACCCTTCCCAGTGCCCTCATCACAACCCTATCTGGTCCTTCTTTTCCTCCTCCACTGCCACCATCTTCAGAGACCGCAGCCTTGCTTCTCTTCCAGGGTCTGCTCTTTTTGCACATGTACCTGCCTATCAGCATGGCACACAAAACAGCAGGCCCACCTCCTAGAAGGGAAGCCAGGCCATCTCTCTCTCTCTCTCTCTGCATATGTGGTGGCCAGACTTGCACCCTTCCAGCAGCAAATATGGCTACCCTCTAAATCAGTGGTTCTCAACCTGTGGGTCCCCAGATGTTCCCGGACTGCAATTCCCAGAAACTCCTTCCAGCACAGCGAGTGGTGGAGGCTTCTGGGAGTTGCAGTCCAAGAACATCTGGGGACCCTCAGGTTGAGAACCACTGCTCTAAATTTTGCCACTTGCCCCCAGGTTCCTCTCTTCTAGTTACAACTCTGGGAAGAAGAGTCAAATAGAATTGTTTTCTGCACCCATCAGCCAAATGACATGGTCAAGTCTTCCCTGGTACTCTTGAGGTTTTGAGCAGAGAGACGGTCATCAGACCCAGTTGCCTGCCTGAAGCAGAAGAATAGAAGAGAGAAAGAAAGAGAGAAGATGAGATCGGGGGTACGGAGGTGGGATGAGTCGTGCCAGCTCCACTTTAAGACACGATGCCAACAATTAGCCCTCTCCATGAAGACTTGAGCCTGCTCCTTTCTGCTCTCCTTGGCATGCCATCTTGCGTCTGTATAAGAAGCCAGGAAGAGAATACAGTGGTACCTCAACTTATGAATGTAATCCGTTCCAAATGCATGCTCTTAAGTCGAACTACTCTTTAACTACTCTTTAACTACTCTTTAACTACTCTTAAGTCAAACTACTCTTTAAGTCAGGGTACCTATCTAAAAAATTGAACTACGAACTACTAAAAATTGAACTAAAAATTGAAGTACAAACTTCTAAAAATTGAATCACAAACTACTCTTTAAATACTCTTAAATCGAACTACTCTTTAAGTCGGGGTACCTATCTAAAAAATTGAAAAAATATGTTAAAAAATTAAAAAATGGAAAAAAAATTGTAAGTTGAGTAGACCATATCTAAAAATTGTAAGGAGGCAGTTAAAATGCCAACAGTTTGCTGCTCTTAAGTCAAATTGCTCTTAAGTCGAGCTGCTCTTAAGTCGGGGTACCACTGTACAAGGAAAGTGGGAAAGTCTGCTCTTTCTTCTTCCTGTTATTATTGCTTGCATGTGTAACCCCTGTGGGTGTGTAATGTTAGGGTGCATACATTACAAACGTAAAAGATCAAAACCAGAAGTGGGCATCCAGGGACTTCTGTTTTGTTTATAAAGCACTATTTTGAACCGTTTCCTAGGCTTGATGTGGCCCAAGGTTGATCGAAAGCGAGGATGCTGGTGGGCCTTTACCCATCCTTGTCTAAGAGTCAACAGTGGGGGCTCTTGCAATGGTGTGGAACCTAATAGAAACCCAAAGAAACGTAATCCTGATGCTGGTGCCAGAAGGGAGTCACAAAGCATCACACGTTGAGTCTGAGTTGGGGTGTTCAGCTTTCCAAAACTCTGGCTGATCTCTGACCGTGGTCATACCTGGGTTTCCTTCGTATTAAAATTTCCTGCGTATTTTTGGGGGGAGCGGTCATGTGGTTTTTAATGAGCAGTTGGTGTCCTCTCCTCTGCGTCATACCTTCCTATTCTGGTTCTGTCCTAACCTGTGTACTGCGCATTTTGTCCTACTTTCCAGCTCCAGTTTCCAAGGCTCCGTCTTTTACGCCGGGTAAAAAGGGGAGAAACTGAATTTACTGCATATTTTCAGTGTCCTGTCATTGTGACAGAAGCAAACAAGTAAGCATTTTCGAGCGCAGTTTCTAAATCCAGCCCCTGGTGGTGGTTTAGGAAACTTCACTGAAACTGCTGTTTGAGGGGCGTGGTCAGCCAGGAGCAGAATTTGCTTCTCTTCCTGGTTAGCGCACGATCTTTTGCTGCATAGTTCACTGACGGGAAACTACGCAGAAAACGCAGGTATGGCCGCTGTCTCTGCTGACCCATGCTCCTCAGGGATCTGCAAGTCTTAACCGGGAGCCTCAGGAAGAAGAAACACCATGGAAGATCTCAGTTTGCAACAAGGGTGATCCTCCTTGTGCAGAAAACTTTTATGGCTAGCATTTCACCCATCCATTAAACATGCTGAAGTAGTGCTTTTTTGACTGCAAGATTAATGATGCCAAGCTAAACCTTATGCCTCTGTCCCAAGGGTCACAAAACAATCTCGCCTCAGTATTATTATCTGCTTTCATCTTAATGGCCACTGAAATATTTGTTTACACGGGCATTAGCATACAGTTGGATTTAAGTAGATTACAGTGAAGGCATGGTGGATACATCTGCTTTCAGAAGCATGGCTTACTGGAAGAAAACAGCTCTCAAGTACAATGAGTTTTTATGGGTAAGTACGTGTCTCTTATCAAGGTTTATTATAATGAGGACTATAGAAAAAATGGAAATGCGGGCAACGCAATCCCCATTATTTCATGTGCTTTGTAAGCCACTGTTGGAAAGCAAGCTACTGTGGGGAATATTTATTTATTTATTATTTATTTGACACATTTATATACCGCTGCCATTTTCTGAACCGGAACTCAGGGCGGTTCACAAAGCATAGCTAAAATAGCTAAAAGGCTAAAAACACAGCAAACAATTAAAACAACAAGTGTGGTAGAAAAGGCAAGATAAGAATAAAAATGTTTAGCAATGAGGGAGACCCTCAGTGGGACCCTCAGTCCCTCCCCCCCGCCATCTGTAATTGTAATTGCAATTGTAATTGTAATTGTAATTTGTTGTTTTTATTACTTAGCCGGCTATCGGGCTTAAACTATTTAATTGTGTTATTTAACTGTGTTATTTAACTCCTGTTTTTGTTATGTTGTAAACTGCCCGGAGTTCCTTTGAGAAGACGGGCGGTATATAAGTCTAATAAATAATAAAAATAATAATATGAGGAAGAAAGAAAAAGAAAAAAAATTAAACAGAAAAAGAGATGAGGTCACCATATGCCTATGGGGTCTAGAGATCAGCCCAGGGGTGAGAAGTCACTGTGGCTGCTATCTCACCTGGGTTTTGATCCTGATCTTCCGAAGGTCCGGCTTTTCCTCTTTGTCCCATCACGTGATTGAATAAGTGGGACAGGAGTTCCCACGTCCAAAGCTGGTTTTTTATTTTAAAGTGTAATTCTGCCCACTTGGCCAGCAGGTGGTGATAGCAGTTGAAAAAAACAGACCACTTGGCTGGGGAAAATTAAAGCTTAGGGCACCACATGGAGCTTCTTGTTTCTCCAAAGGTGAAAAGAAATTTAAAAAACAGTGCCAATCGGCCCCAGGAACTGCTGGTCTGTGCTATGAGTTAAAAAAAAGAAGAAACCCGGATCATCTGCGTGGTCCCACGGCATCTGCTTCCTTAAAAGGTGGATTATCAAAGAAAGGCAAAAAATTCCCTACCTTTTGGGTGAGTCAGATAAACCTTGCTTAAAGAGACATTACCGGGTTTTCTTTTTTTCCTTTTTTTTCAAAAAGCCCGGTGGCTTTGGGGATGGCATTTTTAGACACAGTTTATCTAGTAGTTTAAACTGCTTTTAAAGGGATGTGGGACCGAGCCCTGTGTGAGAGCCAAGGGAGCAAAGGCAGTCAGCACATAAAGAACATAAGAAGAGCCATGCTGCATCAGGCCAAAGTCCCATATAGTCCAGTTACTTGTATCTCACAATGCCCCCGCCAGATGCCCCTGGGAGCGCACAAGACTAGATAGCTGTCTTCTAATATCAGAATGAAAGGGCAACTCCAGGTAGGTGTCAAGGTTTAGGATGGGATCAAGTGATAACACAGGGGACCAGAATTCAAGGTGAATATCTTGGGCATATCTAGGGGGATGGGAGGGCGCATTTTCCCTGGATGTGCAGTAATCTGGAGGTGCCAACCTCCGTCTTCTGCCCGCCAGCCCAGTGCCCTTCTCCCGGACCCCGCTCTCTCTCTTGCTTTCATGCTCACCGGGATCAAAAGGGAGCAACCCACGCTCAGGAGCCTAGCAAAGTAATTATTTGGGTCCTCTTTTCCCCCCTTTTTGAAGATGGGGACAACATTAGCCCTCCTCCAATCGATTGGGATTTCTCCTGTTCTACAGGACTTCTCAAAGATTATTGCCAATGGTTCTGAAATTACTTTCACCAGTTCTTTTAATATCCTTGGGTGTAATTCATCTGGCCCAGGAGACTTAAAATCATTTAATGTTTCCAGGTGTTCCTGTACCAGCTCTCTACCTATTCTATGTTGCAATTTCCCAGTGCATACGCAAATACAAAAAGAAGGGGTCAAACAAATGCCCTGCAATAAATAAATAAATAAATAAATAAATAAATAAATAAATAAATAAATAAATAAAATTAAGCCACATCAAAACACATTTAGAGCACTGAAGTACAACAATCCATTCAAATACCACCGCCACTGCCAACCTCAGGTAGCCATTCACCCAGGGAGGTGCTCCCTGAACAGAACAGTCTTTGCCTGCTTGTGGAAGGACAGCAAAGATGGAACCAGTCTGGCCTCCTGTGGGAGGGAGTTCCACAGTCTGGGAGCAGCAACAGAGCAGCAGCAGAGAAGGCCCTCTCTCATGTACCCCCTTAACACATCTGTGAAGGTGGCAGGGACTGATAGAAAGGCCTCTTCTGATTATCTTAACCTTTAAGCAGGCTCCTAAAGGGAGATGCATTCCTTGATATAGCTTGGGTCCTTAAATTCAGTGCGAAAGTGGATCAGCAGCCAGTGGAGCTGTTGTAACAGTGGTTATGTGACCCCTATAACCAGTCTCTGTCACCAAACTGGCTGCTGAGCTTTGGAGCTGCTGAAATTTCCGGGTACTTTCCATAGGTCGGCCTTAATAGAGAGCATTACAGTAATCCAGCTAACATGTAACGAAGGCGATTACTTCATGTCCTGTTTGTTCCTCCTTGCTGTCCTGCTTGGGACTGGTACAAAAAATCCCCTTACTTCACATCCATAGTGTGACAGCAAAAATTTGTCTCGACCATGCCCCCAGAACCGGGAATAGAGTGTGACAAGCCGTAACTGCCCCTGGGCTAGGGAATTATTTTGTCTCTGTTCCGGTCCTGGGACAAGGTCCCATGAGATAACAACTGTCCCGCAACGAAGACAATCTTCCGCTTGTGAACTTGCATCCGTCCACTTCTCTCGTACTTTTGAGTGCTGCGGATTGAAATTTTGAACAGATGTAGCACACGGGGTGTGGTGCGCCCTTTATTTTTATGTTTTTTCCCCTCCAAAAAACAGATCTTGTCACTAAACAAGGCCGTGAAGTAACACTTGTCATGAGACAAGTTATCACAATCGTGAGTAAACGGAAACAGGAACTGAACAGGGTCAATACCATGTGACCACGAACAACGCTGTCACGGTACAAACGTAATCACAGAAGAAGGTAGGAAGTGAAGTAACCGCTTAAGGTAGGTATGTCCAAACTTCGGCCCTCCTGATGTTTTGGACCACAACTCCCAGAATTCCAAACCTGTATTTCCATTGACAAAAGACTGTAGGAGTTGTGGTCCAAAACATCTGGAGGGCCGAAGTTTGGACATGCCTGGCCTAAGGGCATGTGTTTACCATGGCTAGATCAGACCTTTCCTGGAATGGGCACAGCCGGTAAACAGAATTTAATGGTGCAAAAGCACTCCTGGTCACCACCGAAACCTGGGCGTCGTGGTTGAGAGACACATCGTGGAGCAACCCCCCCCCCACAAGCTTTCAGAGGGAGCATAACCACATCCCGCACAGGCTGCATCCCAGCTGCAACCTTTGATCTGTGTTTCGTTTGACCAGGAGCACTTCTGTCTTGTCTGGATTAAATTTCAGTTCATTCACCCTCATCCAGTCCATTACTGACATCAAAGACTTAAATTTGGGGGCTGTGGATGCAGTGAAATATGAGAAATCCTTGCTTAGAAAACAAATTGACTGGATTCTGGAACTCAACACTGTAGCTCCTTATGGACTTAATGAAGAAATTGATTTTCTGCCTTTATTCTGGCGCTGCCCATGTAGTCTTGCAGACAGACAGCTCTGGCATTATCTAAATGTCCTTTATTCAGCTGCTAGTTAATAATAAGTCCAGCTTATTCTTCTTGTAGTTTGTATATTTGGAGCTGATACCCATCAAATGAGTGAAGTTTCAGTTCTACCATCTTGTTATTTATGATGTATTCTGTTATAGATTCATATTGGCAGGTTAGCACCATTAGTAATACAGAGATTATGCTGTAGAGAAGTCACATGAAAAATTCAAAGTATATTCATAGATGCAATACTGTCTGTGTGAATACAAAAAAGAGCATTCGTTATGGACATTTATGGCTGTCTAGAGTCTGTTGTTTATATCTGTTTTGATACATGGCTCTTGAAGAAGGCTGTGCCCCGAAATCTATCAAGCATTTTAGAACAAAAGTAAAACTGTTTTCATTTTCTATGTCCTGACATCTAGTCTCCCATTTTGATTTCTGATACCATTGGATGTACCAGTTCCCTGTGTTTCCATACTGAGATATCCCCGTGGCAGAAAAGGGTAAACCATATTAGATCAAAAAGACAAAAAACTTATTTTAATCTGCAGCATCTAGAGATGGGTGTTTCGTTTCGGAAGACGTCTGGTTCCGAAATGAAACATGGCAGCAGAGCTGCTGTTCGGAACTGGGACACAACCTTGGGAACAAAATCAACCACTGACTTATCTTCCTTTGGGTCACGCGGGACAAAACTCCAATTAGGAAGCAGCCTGTGATGCGTCATCTTTCCTTCTTCCTGGCACTGGCCAATCAGACTGGGAGGTGGGATTATGCATGTCCATGCACAGCTCCTGCACAGACCCTGCAGTTGAGACTTTGCAGTTGAACCTGCATGGGAAGCCATTTTCTTCTCTTCCCTGCCTGAAAGTAGCCAGCAGCCATCTTGGGTGAATGAAATCATTCCAAAGTCTCTATAGAGTAGGATGACTGTTTGTCTTCTCTTATGGACGACAGTCATTTATTATAGGGCCAGCCCTTTTTGGGAATGATCCTCAATTTGAGGAAGTATCTAGTCCAAGTCGGATTTAGAAACAAAGAGAATAAGGAGAGAGATGACAGATTTGAAGTTGCCAGTCCATAGATGCACATGAGAAGCAGACTGAGCAGGCATGCAATTTAACTGGTCCAAGTCTTCCACACTCAGATGAGTTCTTTATAGTTCTGCTCGATCGTCCTGTTTATTGGATGTTTCGTTTCTCCAATGTAGAAGTCTGCAGACTCCTCACTGCATTGGACCGCGTATACTATGCTGCTCCTCTTGTGTTTTGGTGTCGGGTCACAGCACAGAGATTCGTCCACCCAAAGGACCCGACACCAAGACACACACATGCCCATCATGGTTTCAAAACGCAATATTTAGCTTCATTACCTCTTTAAACAATGAGGCTACTTAATCAGTTCTTCAGGATTCATGCTGAACAATTTGTATTCTTTATGAGCCACACAATGGATTATGAGTCCTTAAAGTCCAATTTTTGAAGATGGCATCACTAGAATATCAAAAAATGCTCTTAGATCTAAATCCAGTTGTTAACCCCAACTATGCTATTTTAATGGAAATCCATATTTATGTAGGATTAATGAATCCAACAAACCTACTTGAGTTGGGATTAACTAGATTTATACGTGCTGGGTTCTTCTATGCAAAATATTTACTAGTTGTAGAATTCCCATGCTTCAAATATTAGCAGTACACTGTCAAGCTGAGAAACTGCTCTCATTCCCTTGCTTCTTGAATGTCAGAAGATTAATGAAGGGCAGCACATGGAGATATTGAAAAATTCCAGATGTCCCCACATTTGACATTTGAAAGAAAAACTGCAGTCATTTTCCAAACCTATATAATAATAAATATTGCAGCTCACCATCTGAATTGCCTCTTGCTGAACAGTAGCCAACTATTGGATAAGTCTTGCATAACATCTGGTTTGGTCTTCTTGGGCCACTCAGTGGCTTGCAGGTTAATTTACATTGCAGAAAGGCATCCTTTTTATAAAAGTATTCCGGCAGTTAACATGGAGTTATGCACTCAGTTACTGCAGCTGTGCAGCTGTGTGAGAATGGATTCTGCAAGAGTCTGCGGTCAACAGTGGGTCTGCTGAGGACTTTTGCCCTGCAGCAGTAATGTTTTGCAGTGTATTGGTTTTTTATCAGCTCCACTGTGAGTAAATAAAATCATTTATTCTTTCTCATACCAGCGTCTTAGAGTGAGTTATTGAGACTGTAAATCCCAGTTGATGAGAAGCATCTAGGGAGATGCTGGGAAGATGTGAAGCTCATTCTGCTCTTTAAGCCCCTGTATGACTGCTGCACAGCTACAGGTTTTAACCAGAAATTCAAAACTCTACAGCAGTATCAGTCATCTGCAAGAACAGCAAACAACATACTTCTTCAGGTTGAGCCAGTGAGACAATGAGGGGAAATTTCTTCTTCTTCTTCTTCTTCTTCTTCTTCTTCTTCTTCTTCTTCTTCTTCTTCTTCTTCTTCTTCTTCTTCTTCTTCTTCTTCCATCTCCTCAGAGAATGTTGGCAATCAGTAGCCTGAACTGGTTTCTATCTAAGAGCCTTTTCACACGACCCCTAAAATCTGCGGCAAATGTCTCCCAGATCCGGAGCTTAAAATTGTTTCCCCACCAGCTCCGGAGTTTACAAAAAATTAAGTGCGACCACACCCACCTAAGCGCGTCCCAGCACACTTTTCAAGTACCTGCTCTCCTGGGGTGAAAAATTCCTGATGCGGATGTAACATAGTGAGTGCCGGGCTCTCCTCGCTTCTGTTTGTTGTTTTTTTGCCACCGCCCCTTTAAGAGATACTAAGAGACTGGAATGCTGCCAGGAACAGAGCGAGACTGCAGAACAGAGGTGAGCCGGCATTCTTTTCTTCCCTTTTTCCTCCCTCCCCTCACGCAGACAGCAGCCAGGAGTGCGGAGGGGGTGGGAACACAGGAACAGCGACAAACCCCCAAGATCTCTGGTCTGAATTTAAGTGGCCAGCGGATCTTAAGGGTAATGTGAAAAGGCTCTAAGGCTATTCTAAACAGAGCAGCTGGGCTCACTGTGGAACATTGGTTTAAGTTCTTAAGCCAGAATGTTCTACGTCCAAGGCCACGCTTCCCATATTTTTTTCATTGAAGGATAACTTGCAGCAGATAGTATTTCTTATTATGCATTATGTGTCTGAAATACAGTATTGAGGACTTCTAACTTTTTATTAATGCACTGTAATATAACCTCATTAGTGACTGTGGCTGTCCAAGGTATCTTCAGAATTCGTCTTTACACCCACATTTCAAATGCTTCCAGTTTCCTGCACAATGTGTATGTAAGGGTCCAAGTTTCAACACTATAGAGAAGTATGCTGGATACATAGGATCGAAGTATTCAAGTACGAAGTCTGTTAGATAATTCCCGGTTTGTCAAGACTTTCCTCGTTTTCTAGAAGGAATTTCTACCTTGTTCAATTCTACAACAAATTTCACATGAAGGACATCAGTTATCTTTGACAAACCATCCCAAGTATTTATAAGATGATACTCACTCAGTTATATCACTGCCAATCTTGAGAACTTTCTGTGAACTATTTTGGGTTGTTTTTTTTTTACTGATAACCATTTTGTCTTCTTCACGTTAAATCGCAATTCCACGGCACTGCTTTCTGCAGCAACAGAATACAATAATCCTTGCACATTTGCCACCTTACATGTACAGACTCCCTCTTCTTCCCACATGGCTTTTTGTGAGATTTGTTTCCTCCCTTGGAGACCTTGAGAATCCCAGCAACTTCCTGAGACTTCAGCTTCTATCCCTAAACCTGGCAGTCCTAGGTTTCAGGCCACCAGATGACAACTAGCAACTTCTCAGAAGAACGAGGGTGTTGAGAAATGTGGTTGAAAATATTGCTGGTACTAAAATATACTGTAAAATGGCCATTTTTGGTCTGATTCCAGGCAAGAGAGAGCACATGGCCTGTGGAACATTTGATGTTTCTATTTGAAGAAGCTGCATAACAATGCACAACTCTTGTTACTCCATCTACAGGAGGCCAAGCATTTATATTACAAAGCACATTGCATTGTCTTTTGGTCTTCCTTTCATCTTGGCAAGCTTTGATAGATCTTCAGGAAAGAAAGAAAGAAAGAAAGAAAGAAAGAAAGAAAGAAAGAAAAAGAAAGAAAGAAAGAAAGAAAGAAAGAAAGAAAAAGCTTTTGTTGATAGGGTTGCTCTGCTTTGCATAATCTGGTAAAATAAATAGACACACAATGGAAGAGAGGGAGAGAAGGCAATTAGCAACCAACCCACACCAAATTCTTCCAGCTAATCTGACAACAATATAATATCTTGTTTATCCCATTGTATATCCTTGGGACAGATGCCTCTCCCAGTTTCCCAACAGCACTGTCATTAAAACAATAGTGGTTGTAATTGGTGTGATAGAAGGGTATTATGGCTTCAGCTCTTCATCAGGTCTGGCGTAGAAGGGAGAGTTTGTTCTCTATAATCCCTTTCCACAAGGCGTCCATGGACCAGAAGTCTCCTTCTCCCACTGTCTCCGAGGGCACAAAAGATTTTCTCCACGCAGGGGAATGCCACTGTGAGAACCTTTGTCTTCTGTTAAAAGAAATGGGGGGAGGGGGCAATACAGGGCTTCTGTCAGTGCTGGGAGGGATGAATGAACAGGAAGCTTTCACACCCCAACCAACTGCCGAAGCGCATACAATACTTTTAATATCTGGCCATTGCCTTCACTGCAGTCCACCAGATTTACGATGAAAAGAGTGACTCAGGTGTGTTGTGTGTGTGTTTTGTTATTACAGTCGTGACTGACTCTTTGTGACCCCATGTCCATGGAGTTTTCTTGGCAGGAATACTGGAGTGGTTTGCCAGTTCCTACTCCAGGCGCCTCCAGCACCTGGTATTCCCTGGTGGTCTCCCATCCAAGTACTAACCAGGGCCGACCCTGCTTAGCTTCCGAAATCAGGCGAGATCGGATGTGCTTAGGGCGTCTAGGCAGTCCACCACTTCAGTCCACCAGATTTACAATGAAAAGAGTGACTCAGGTGTAGGGATGGCCTATGTGCTCTCTTGCTGGCTGAAACAAAGGCTTCTCGGTGCTGTCCAAGACCACCATGCCTTTTTTCAGCATTAGTTTTTTTTAAGCAATATTATTTCTGGGACTAGAGAAAGAACAAGAAACCTGTCTGTATTGAGGCTGAAATTCCTCCATTGTGATAGTATGCATTGATCTCAACAGACCCTGTCACTCATATCTTCCTTGTGCTTGCACCTGAGGAAGACAGACAGTACCCAAAACACGAAACGGTTTCATTTCTGGTTTCCTGTTTCCCAGACCATCCTTGGTTCCAGCCTGTGGTGTCAAAATAACCATCTGTCCTACTTCATTTGCAACTGTCCTCTGTTGGAAAACCTGAGTGTACTTCTCTATTTAAAGGGATGCCCTTCTATTAGAAAGCACCTCCCATGCATATCCATGTAATTAAAGCAAAAAGCAAAGTGTTCTGCTTATATACCACCCCATACCACTTCAAGTAGTCTCTGGGCGGTTTACAGTTTAATTACAGTATGCAGGCTACACATTGCCCCACCGCCAGCAAGCTGGATACTCATTTTACTCACCTCGGAAGGATGGAAGGCTGAGTCAACCACGATCCTGCTACCTGGGATTGAACCCCAAGTTGTGAGCACAGTTTTACCTGCAGTAAAAAAAAAAATTCATCTCATATTTCATTATTTATTATTTCATTTCATATTAGTTCATTATTTCATCTAATATATCATTATTTATTATTTCATTTCATATTATTCCAATATTTCATCTCATATTTCATTATTTATTATTTCATATCTCATTATTTATTATTTAATATCTCATTATATATTATTTCAGCTTATATGCCACCCCATTAGTGAGAACACTCACTGGGTAGTTCCCACTAATGCAATCATCACTGAAATCGACCATACAAAATTGCGGTACAAAATAAAGGCCATAAACTCCTATCGCTAGCGAAAGAGCTGCATATAAATAGAATTGACAAATGTAAAACCAATTTGGGCATCTCAGGTCAATGATTAAAAGAACTAATAAAAATTCAGAATTATATAATTCTCTTTTTTCAACTGAGAGGGGTGGTGCTCTAGTAGGAGGAAGCTTGTCCCAGACTAAAGGGAAAGGGCCATGATTGAGAAAGTGTGGTTGTTGGTTGCTGCTCTTTCGGCCTCTTTGGGTTCTGCAGTTCTTAACATCAGTCTGGAAGTTGAGTCATGGCTACTGGACTTCTTTTTCTTGAGAGACAGAAACATTATGCTGCTCATCCAAACAGCTTCATCAGTCTGAATACAGCTAGTGCAAGCCCTCCATATTATAGTCGGCTTTGACCTCTTGTCACCCTGGTCTGAAATAGGCTCTTAAGATGAACAATGTCCTGAATAGGCTCGTTGGGTAGACATTGACAATAGTATCCATAGCCTTAAGGGCCTTAGGCATAGTCTATCTGCTACTTATCAGGGTGTGCTTTCAACAATACCTAGACAAATCAAAAAGCCTTCAACACCAAGGCCATAGCTAACGACCCCTACTTTATAGGTTTTAGCATCTTAGGCCATTGGTCACCTTAAGGCTATGGATACTATACTCTACCTAACAAGCCTATTCAGGCCATTGTTCATCTTAAGAGCCTATTTCAGACCAGGGTGACAAGAGGTGGAACGTTCTGTCTCTCAAGAAAAAGAAGTCCAGTAGCCATGACATATTCTTAACACCAAGGACAGTGAGAAGGAGCTGGGATGGGTCTCTGTTTTGTGGACAAGAGGTGATTGGACCAGTATTGTGGTCTCAAACCTTTATGAGCTTTATGGGTCCTCCTAGACAGTGCCTTGAATTGGGGGCATGGGAACTAACAGGGTGCCAGTGTAGGTATGTCAAGACTGGGGATTAGAGATGGGCACAAACCACCAAAATGGCGGTTCGTCTTGGTTCGTGGTTCCTCAAAGTTGTGTTGCCTTAAAATTCACTGCTTTGGGAAAGTTTGGGTTTTCCAATTTGGACAAACCTGAAGTAATCCAAAGCCATGAACTGGCAATTTTCAGTTAATTTCCTGGTTTGTTTTAAGCTTTGTGCCTGTCTCTACTGGGGTTATATGTTTCTATCTGATCATACATGTGATCAGTCTGGAAAGGATCAGCAATTTGGCTAGGCCGAGGAGCCAATTTCCTGCTCCTGGGACCCTGGAGAGGCTTTATAGACTTCGAAACATGTCAATAACCAGAAAAATTAAATTGGAACTGACTAGAAATCCATTTCTGTTGTTTTTTTAATTCAATTTTTGTAAAAATGATGCACTATCACCTACATAAAGGATGAACTGGTGTTCTCAGAGGCTTGCAGGAATGGAATCTTCTAATTTTCTGGAGAGGGGGCTGGAAAAAATGGTGAATTGAAGAACTCAGGATGCCTGAGGCTCCAAGGAAACACAGCATCCACCCATTACATGAATGTACACTGTACAGCTATCATCCCAGGCTGCAGTCCAAACTGTGCTACAAAAGAAGTTCTCCCATCAGCCTCTGGGTGCACAGATGGATACATAGGTTCACTACAGACAATAAGGTTTTGGCCATTGTGGAAGACAAGGAGACATTAGTGTTATTTTAATGAAGCCAGTGAGGACAGGTTAACACCATAGCTTATACACTAGGACCCCAGTATCCGCTGGGGGTTGGTTCCAGGCCTTCCCATGGATAACGAAAACTGTGGATAAGAGAGAATGCCAAAAATCCCCAAAATGCTGTTTTGTGACACTAGCTTGCTCCACGGCTGCTGTTTTGCTTTACAGCTGCTGTTTGTGACAGTAGTTTGCTTTACGGCTGCTGTTTTATGACAGTATCTTGCTTTACAGCTGCTGTTTGTGACAGCTTTGCTTTGCGGCTACTGAATTGTTTATTTAATATTTTCCCCTCTGCTAACCATGGATAACTGAATCAGTAGATAATGAATCTGTGGATACAGGGGTCCTACTGTATTTGGCAATGTATAGCCCAGCCTCCTCTAGTGTTTCATTTCAATGGACTTCTTTGAGAGGGGGTACCATCAGTGAGGCTGCCATGACCAAGAAAGCCCTCCTTCAGACTGAACTTTCTGGAAATATTCTCTGAAAAGTAAACATAACAAACCCACCATCGAGCAGGACCTGGTGATGTATTTTAAGGTGATGGTGTGAAATTGTAAGACAGGACTTCTTGCCCCTCCGGCTAACTTCCAGACTTGGGGGTCGATTACAGAAATCAATGTAGATGAATCTGCGCTAAGAATCCCCCATGGCTTGATCACTATTCCAAGCACATGAGCAATTTTCTTAAAACCCAGCCGTGTTTTTCTGTTGCTACTTTAAGTGTGACATGTAATTATTTAAATCAATGCATTTGATAGACGGGAAAGCGTCTGCCTGTTTGGCAAATAGCAAATTGACAGGGACGGAGCCAAACCTCCTCCAGCTTCCTTTGCTATGTTTGCTTACAAGGTCTTTAATGCAAGACTATTCAGTACCTTATTCGTTCAAAGATGAGGGTATTCCGTATTTTGCCTGTCGATGGCCGACTGACCGGTTGCTCAAGACCCAAAGAGAGATAATTTATTTATATACAGCTGGTGATTGCCAATCTATATGGGGATATCTGGCTTTATATGGGTGGATTGGGAGTCTTCAGTGCCCCTTCTAACTCTACAAACTATACAACCTATGGAATTAAAAGATACTTAGGGTGGTGCAGTGGATAAAGAGTTGGACTAGAACTCAAGAAACCTGGGTTCAAATCCACATTTGGCCATGGGAATTCACAGTGGCACTGATAAAAATACAGTAGTCCTTAATTATCTTAGCTATCTGACGTGAAAACCCTTTTAGAGTTGCTGTAAGTTGATCTTAACTTGACAGCACATAGGACCCATCAAATTAAAATGCTGGCAGTATGGCACTGATTACAGAGGGGCCCACTTCAAAAGGCTCAGACCTAGATCAATTCTAAATAAAATTCAAGCTAGATATTGGATCTAGCTAATTGCAAATAACTTAGTTATTCACAGCTTGATTATTTGGGTAAGAAGAAATGTAACTAGTAATGTAGCTTGATTATTTGGGTAAGAAGTAATGTAACTACTGTAGTATCTGGAAGTTGAGTCATGGCAGCTGGACTTCTTTTTCTTGTATCACTGCTCATCTGAACTTCATTCAGACTGATTAAGCTGTTTGGATGAGCAAAGAAACGTTTCTATCTCTCAAGAAAAAGAAGTCCAGTTGCCATGACTCAATGTCCAGATAAACTCACCTGGATGACTGAGAATCTTCACAGACATAACTTCATTGTAGGTATAATTAATGACACCTGTGTTTCATTTTGCAACACATAACACCTAACTACTTTCAAAAGTTATTTTAAAGGGCTTTTAAAGTGATTTTAGAGATATGAAACCATTTATACCATTCTTTTAAGAATTCTAAGTGGGAAGGGAACAATTTTGTTTTTTCATATTTTGTTCTTTGTATCTTTACAAATATTTCATGGATGCAATATCAGAATTGGCCACTAGAGGGAATTGGAAAGGTTTCCCCTTATTTTCAGACCTAGTAATAATAATAATTAGAGATGGGCACGAAATGAATTTTTTTCATTTTGTTATTCATTATTTGGTTCGTTATGTAACAAAATGAATAACGACCCTTGGGGCAAATTTAACACGAACCGAACCGAACCGTGAAAAAATGGTTAGGTTAGGTTCATTTCGTTAATGGAGGGGGCGGAGATGTCTCCTACCTGGTGCTGGTCCAGAGGTCCGGTCTTCCTGGCTTCTGGGACGGCGACCAGAAAAAAAAGCCGACAGCTGCGCTACAGCTGTAGCACAGCCATGTGGTTTGCAGAAAAATAAAATAAAAAAATAAATAAAAATAATACAAAGGAGCGCCGATGAGGCCCCAGGGATGGCCTGGTTAGCACCCTAAAATAATAATAATTAATAATAATTTAAAAAAACAGCACTGAACAGGCCCCAGGGCCACACAGCCAGTGCTGAAAGAAAAGAAAGAACAGCCCCGCACTGCAGCTGGAAGGGGGGGGGCAATAAATATAAATATAAATATAAATATAAATAAAAAAGGGAGCTCTGACCAAACCCCAAGCGTGGCCTGGTTGGCACCCTAAAATAAAAAAATTAAATTAAATTAAATTTAAAAACCAGCACCGATCAGGCCCCGGGGCGGTTGCCGCTGAAAGAGAAAAAAAAGCCCCGCACTACAGCTGTAGCGTGGGGCAAACCCGGAAGTGAAAAAATAAAATAAAATAAAAATTTTACAAATTTTAAAAAGGAGTGCCAACTGGGCCCCAAGGGTGGCCTGGTCAACTCGGCACCCTAAAATAAAGAAAAATAAAAAAATAAAAAACCCCAGTGCCGACTGGGCCCCAGGGGCCTCACAGTGGGTGCTGGGGACAAAAGGGGTTAAAAACGTATAACAAAACAACAAAATGTATTTTTTCCGCAAAAATTCGCAAAAAAGAAACAAATGAACCGGCCTCCTTATCAAAATGAAACAAAACGAAACACCATTTTTTCAATTCGTGTCCATCTCTAATAATAATACTGTACTGTAATACAATACCTATTAACATGCAACCATTGCATTGCTTCTGGCAGCTGGAATGATGACAGTGATAATGATAATCTTGTTACTGGGAAACAATGAATAATGTAGTGAATTCCTTTTTTAATATAATGTTCCAAGTCCTAATATAAACCATAAGCTGAAAGTAGTTCTGGAAAGTACTTCAAGAAATTTATCTGCAATAGCAAATTGATCCAGATAATTAATATCAATCTAGTTGCCTAGCTGAGGGTATGAACAGTCCCAGAGGACCTTCCCTGGAATGGCTTTACAATCTGACCTTGCTTTACTTTGACTCAGTCATACATTTCTTTAAAATTCAAGGGTTAAAGCAAGGATAGAAAATGTGTGACTCTATAGATCAGTGTCTCTCAAATGTTTTATACTATGGCCCCTGTTGTGAACCATGCCTCCTTTTTTCTTCTTATTTGAGACTTAAAATTTTACAACTAAAAGAAATGAATGTATTTCTAAATTGAGAGGAACCAATCTTCATTTTTCAAATATTAAGGCGTATTACTGGATGTCATACAGCAACACTGTAAGTCACAAACTATGAAAGGAACAGGTACTGTGTTTTCCTGCTTTTCAAATTTATATTTTAAAAAATGATATTGAGGGTTCCCCCACAAAAAAACAACATCCCCCCCACATGCCTCCTCTAAAATCATGACACACCAGGGGAGGGAGGGGACATCCCCCATTGTCTCAGAATTACCATTCTAGTTTTTGCTGGACTACAAATCCCATGGTCCCGTACTATGTACGCCACTGGCTGAATCCATTCACTGCCTAGATTGCCCTCCTCCCTGCTTTGCTTTTGCAATGACTGGAGCCTTCTTTTCAGTGTGAAAAGGCACTTCGTAACGGGCTACTCACCCCCCAAGCCTTTCCCCCACTGAAAAGAAGGTTCCGATCCCTGCAAAAACAAGAGCAGAGGAGTCTTCAGGACAAGGATAGTAAACAAGGGCTGCTGGAAAGGAAGGGAAACAGCAAGGTCAGTTTGGGTTCTCCTCCACCCCACCCCCACCCCTCAGGAAAGGCTTACTTTCGTGTATACAACGCCCCTTAATTTTTAGCGTCACGAGTTTAGAAAAGATAGTGTTCTATACACAGAAAAATATGGTAATTTATTTCTACAAACAGAAGGTAGTATCTTTATGTAACATTGCCTATCAACTCAGTGGTATAATGTGCAAGAAATTCTGTCTTATTTAAAGCTTCCACCCCACCCTACCCTCCCACATTCTGTTTTCCCCATCCCAAATTGGAGGAACATCTCTGTCCATTGTCCTGTAATCTCCTCAGAACATTCATATTGAATGACACGGGCCACTTAGACCTTTCTCTAATACTCAGAGATGTCACTCAAACAGCTGTGGAAAGCGCAGCCTATTTGCATGGTTGCAAATAAATGTGACAGCGTCTCAAGAGAGCCCATCAAGGAGTAAGAGGGAAGGAGGACGTTTTATTTATTTACTTATATTTATTTATTGGATTTCTATACCGCCCATCTGGCAGCGAGGTCACGTTGCAGGATGGAGCAAAATTAAGCCGCTTCATGATATTAGCAATTTGGCAGCAGGCTGCTGAAGACTGAATAAGAGTTGTTGGAGCTTCATACGCCAAAGATTGCACTCAATGGAATACTCGACCTCCTAGCAAACCTATTTAGCCAGATCCAGCCAGATCCAATTGCCACAGATGGCTAGGGATGATGAAAACTGCAATCCGACACATTTTTGGAGAGCTCTGAGGTGATCACCTTTGCAACTGGAGGTTTTTTAGTTGTTGTTAGAAATGCCTTTAAGACCAAAGCCATTAATTAAAACATGACTACAGTACGGTCCCCACTATCTGCTGGGAATTGGTTCCAAGCCTTCCCGTGGATAATGAAAACCGTGGATAAGAGAGAACTCCAAAATGTCCCCAAAACTGCTGTTTTGTGATAGTAACTTGCTTTAAAGCTGCTGTTTTGCAACAGTAGCTTGCTTTACAGCTGCTGTTTGTAACGGTAGTTTGCTTTACGGCTGCTGTTTTATGACAGTAACTGCTTTACAGCTGTTCTTTGTGACAGTGGCTTGCTTTGCGGCTGCTGAATTATTTATTTTTTCCTCTGCCAACTGTGAATAACTGAATCAGTGGATACAGGGGGTCCTACTGTACATGACTAGAGGCCAGGACTGCCTCATCTCTGTTGTCTTTCCGAAAACAGGCAAAGAACTTTCTCTTCAAGCAAGCTTTCCCTGAATGATGGCCTACCTATTATGTGTCTTTTATATGAATCTACAGGATCACATAGACGTTGTGTTTATAACTACAGTGGACCCTCATATAACAAACAGTTTGTATAACATAAAATCTGTACAACATAAAAAATTCCGGAGATCGGGGAAATCTGCTTAACAGAATCGTCTGTGGGGCGAATCCATACAACATAAAAATGGTCGTGATTAGGGATTACTCTGTTTTCAATGTATTCTTATGGGAAATTTGCATAAAGGAAAATTTGCTTAACAGAATTTCATTTGGAATGAATTAATTCCTTTATAAAAGGTACCACTGTACTTATAACCTTTTGGGTTTACATTGACACTATGTTAGTTTCCATTACTCATAACTTTACATAGAACTTTACTCTCCTTTTAACTGCTCACGTTCTCTTGTAGCTTTAATGTAATGTTGTTTTATAATGCTGTAACATGTCCCTCAATTTCCTGTTCTCAATACTTGAGCATGTCTTAATTGTACTGGACTGTATATTATCCTTCATTCTGTAAGCCTCCTTGGGCCCTTTTTCCAAGGAGAAAGGAGGGGTAAAAATACTCTAAAATAAAATAAATAAATAAATCTTGCATGTAATTTGAGGCTCATCAATTCTCAAAAGTCACACAAGCTGGAGGCACGGTGACTAGCGATGGGCATGAATTTAAAACAATTAGCAAAATTTATAAATCAGTTCATCATGAATCAAAATGAATTAGCATTGTCCTGATTTTTGCCCTTCTCCAGTGGTGACTCCATCGGGCTTAGCTGAGATCTTGATAGGGTGATGATATGGCAGGAGCCATTCAGCCAGCCCTTGCCTGGAGCTAAATCTTAGGTCTTGTCAACATGAAATCAAGATGGTTCTACTGGTCCAAGACATGACCTAGAATCTCTGAGATCATAAAGCTGCTCTTCTGTTGTTTCTGTAATTACTTTGGAACTGGTACACATGTTTTTCATTGCTATAACTATAGATTTGTCAGCTGCTCAGGAAGTTTATTTTTAAACTGAACAGCAGGAAAGGAGACAGTTTTTTTTAAAGGAATAATTGTCTTTTCATTTCATTTCCTTGTCTGCCACCCTGGGGGCCTGTTGCCAGGTAGAAAGATATTATGTGCACCTTCTGAATCGAATTTTTAAAAAACAAAACCCAACCCTAATTAAAGGTTTTTTTTAAAGGCATTCTCAATTCTTCCCAAAATGAGAGCAAAGCAAAGTGGAATGAAGCAGAACTGGATGATCGTAACCGAGAAATGGAATATCTATTCCTGTATCTTTAACCTGGGAACACCCACATTATTTTCCACAGCTTGGAAAAGGGACCCCTTATTTCAATCTATGAGGGTGTACATTTCTGCTAGCACATGTGAGCAAGACATCAGAGAATGTGGCAAGTGCAATATGTGCTGATAATCCGCATTATAATATTTGGCGGGTCTTGTTTACATGAATCTATGCATGTTTGGACTGCATGAATGCAGGAATACCAGAATGATTGACAGAAGGCTGTTGGAATGCTAAATGCTGACTAGTTGGTGAAAAAGCCAATAGCAGCAATAGGTTTGAAAGTTTAGTTCAGAGGCAGCTGAATGTTGTTTTAAATCCTGTTTATGAATCCAGAGACTGGTCTTTTCCTTTTCTCTATCTACCGGTTGTTTCAAAATAAATGACTTTTATTTTCTCCAGTTAAAACTCTTTACCTCATTACTTTCCAAATGACCTGTAATAATGTTTACATAGCAACCAAGCAAGCCCTTAGGTCAGTGATGGTGAACCTTTTAGAGACCAAGTGCCCAAACTGCGATTCAAAACCCACTAATTTTTTTGCAAAGTGCCAATACAGTAATTTAACCTGTGTACAGGTGGCTATGAAGGGGCGATGCCAGGTGCCCACAGAAAGGGCTCCGAGTGTCACCTTCAGCACCCGTGCCATAGATTCGCCATCACTGCCTTAGGTCCACATGGTAGGAAGAGATGCTGGAGACATAAGCAGTAATTTCATCTGAACAGTTCTTTTCACAGGGCATCAATGGGCCTGTCCAACCTGGCTGGTTTTGCATGTAGGCTGGATCGGGTTACAAAGAGTTAGTTAGTTAAGTTCTTCCCCTGATCATCTACAGATGGTTGTGGGAAGTGGCACTATTAATTTTTGTGCTAGATCATTGCTGATGTGATGAATCACTTTATTTATTTATTTTTAAATGTATTTTATTTGCCTATCAATGCATTGCAATTGAGAAACTACCTGCAGCCATGATTTCAATCAGCAATACACAAGCAGGCAAAGATTTTTTAAAAAAATTAAATGAAGTGATTCATTGCTTCAGTGATGAATTAGGACATGTAAAAACTGGGTGTTTTGTTTTTTTTTACTTCCCTGGTCCTCCACAGAGAATCCGGGGAAGTGTTTAATTTCTAATATCCTGAAGTGATTCATAAGCCACTGAACTCCTTGATAGGAGTTCAGAAAGATTTGTGATTAAACAAATTGGTCCACTCCAGTTATGTCCATGTGTGGACCCTTGGAAAAAAGAGCAGACTAAACTAACCCATCCACTCACCAAGCAGTGGGACAAATGCCCATATGTATTTCTTTAAAGTTTCAAATAAAGCCATGGTCAGGGTTTTATGTTACCAAGAACAAAATCAGCAGGGTATTGGTGCCGCTGGCTGGAAGGCCGAATCAAGAAAGGCAACCCTCAAATACTGAGAAAGGCTTCAAGGGTGTGGTTGTCTCTAGAAAAATCCCAGAACCAGCAGCTGAAATGTATAGGTGACTAGGGCTGCTATCTCACCTGGGGTTTGATCCTGATTTTCTGAAGGTCCGTCTTTTCCTCTTTGTCCCGTCACGTGATTGAATATGTGGGACAGGAGTTCCCACGTCCAAAGCTGGTTTTTTATTTTAAAGTGCAGTTCAGCCCCCTTGGCCAGCAGGTGGCACTAGTTTTAAAAAAACGGACCACTTGGCTGGGGGAAATTAAAACTTGTAGGACCCATAGAGCTTCCTGTTACTCCGATGGTGCAGAGAAATTTAAAAAAATAGTGCCGTTCAGCCCCAGGAACAGCCGGTCAGTGCTATGAGAAAAAAAGAAAAAGAAACCCGGATCATCTGCATGGTCCCACAGCATCTGCTTCCTTAAAAGGTGGATTATCAAAGCGAGGCAAAAAAATTCCCTACCTCTTGGGTGAGTCACAGAAACCTCGCTTAAAGGGGCATTACCGGGTTTTCTTTTCTTTTCTTTTTCAAAAAGAAAGCCATGGGGACGGCATTTTTAGACAGGGCTTATCTAGTAATTTAAACTCCTTTTAAAGGGAAGTGGGACTGAGCCCTAGGTGTGCAATGGTTGTCCAAAGTGTCTGATTTATTTATTTTGCATGGCATAGCAGAATGAAGCATTATTGCATAAGGCTTTGGAATAATAATAATAAATATGTGTAAAATATAAAAGATTAAAAGAATAAATTCTACATTTTTCAAAAACACATAATTGTTAATCATTGGTGAGAGAAATTATGTACGAGCAGTTACTAGAGTGACTAAACCTATGGACGGATATCTAAACTATTTAACCATTAAACAGTGCCCTCAAGATGATGTAATGGAATCAATTACTGTACTTCCAGAGGTGGCGAGTGCTCCAACACTGGAGGCATGAATTCAAGGGAAATTTGGGCAACCACCTGGCAGATATCCTTTGATCTGTATTCCTGCATGGAGCATGGGGGTTGGACTTGGTGGCCTTGTAGGTCCCTTCCAACTTCAGTATTCTATGATTCTATGTAATTTTTGCAGGGAGCCAGGAAACCTTCTAAGGCAGCATTGCATTGCAATGTGATGTATACAATTACAATTAGAATTAGAATTTAGAGATGGGCCCGAAATAAACCTTTAGTTCATTTTGTAATTCATTATTTGTTTTGTTATGTAACAAAATGAATAATGAACCCCAGAGTGGATTTAGAACGAAACGAACCAAGCCGAAAAAAATTGGTTCAGTTTGGCTTGGTTCGTTAATGCCAGCACCGGAGATGTCTCCTACCCGGTGCTGGTTCTGGCGGTCCAGTCTTCCTGGCTTCAGGGACAGTGACCAGGAAAAAAAGCCGATAGCCGTGCTACAGAAAAAATATTAAAAATAAAACCAGCACCGAATGGGCCCCAGGGACCACGCGATTGGCGCTTGAAGAAAAACAAACAAACAAACAAACAAAAAAGCCCCGCGCTACAGCTGTAGCGCGGGGCAGGAACTCAGAAGTATATAATAATAATAATAATAATAATAATAATAATAATAATAATAATAATAATAATAATAATAATAATAATAATAATAATAATAATAATAATAATAAAATTAAAAAATTTTAAAAGGAGCTCCGACCCGGCCCCAGGGGTGGCCAGGTTGGTGCCCTAAAATCAAGAAAAAATAAAAAAAATAAAACCACCACTGACCCGGCCCCAGGGGCTGCATGGTCAGCACTTGAAAAAATAAATAAATAAATAAAAACTGATGCAGCACGTGGGCCTGGTACCGGCCTGTGAGCACCAGTCCCAGGTTGTGGGCCATGGAACCAGTCCGTGGGCATGGAACCAGTGTGGCTGACAAAAAAAAAGAAGATCTGGCCTACAAGCACCGGACCCAGGTCACGGGCCATGGAACTGGCCCACGGACTGCAGAACTGGCCCGCAGGCGCAGAACCGGCACAGCCAACCAGGGTGGTGGTGGGTGGGGGGCAGGGGGCGGCGGATGCCGGGGACGGCAACGGGCACAGGGAGCGGCGATGGGCATGGGGGGCGGCGGGCAGGCGGTGGCGGGCAGCAATGGGCGGACAGCGATGGGCGGCTGGTGGGCAGTGGCGGGACGGATGGCAGTGGCCAGCGGCAGGGGGCGGCAGGCTGTCCAGCGCCCTCTCTCCATTTTGGCGCCCTAGGCAACTGCCTAGTTCGCCTTAATGGAAGCGCCGGCCCTGCTAGCACCTAAAGTCAGCCATGCTATTTTGGTACAGGAGGAGGAAAATGCCACAAGCCACCACGGCCCATGTTTCATAGTTACCATATTTTTTCCATCTAAAAGGTGCCCCTATGTATGAGACAACCCCTACTTTTTCAACCCAAAATTACAGTTTCACAACCACATAGTTCTCTCCTTGGCTTATTTCTTTGTATAAGATGATCCTCAATTTTTGTATAACAATTTCAGAAAAAATATATATATATATATATATATATATATATATATATATATATATATATATATATATATATATATATATATATATATATATATATATATATATATGCATGTTAGGGTGGATTCGGGTTTCTTCCCGTGTAGAAATCTGGTTGTTTTGGCGACGTTTCGACGAGGTCTCACTCGTCATCTTCAGGCTGGTGTTCTGGCTTCTTTCTTCTTGAAGCAAAGCGTGATCTCAGTTGAAGTCCTTCTATAAATACTGCTGGGGGGGTGTGGTTTGCTTGCTCTGTTGCTGACTGTAGGTTCCTTTGTTCTTTTGTGATCTGCTGTGTGGCTGAGGCGATCGTTAAGGGATTAACTGCTGGTGGGTTAGATGGCTGTTTAGAGACAACCTGTGTGGGTGAGGTGCTGGATGTGTGTCTATCAGCCTTTTGTTTCTTAACGACCTTGGTGATGGGCGTTCTGGCAGCATCCTGGGCTTTGGTGGAGTGGGGTCCTGTGTCTTGTGAATTCATTTTGGTCTGGCTACGTGTTTGTGGTCTCCCAGTGTTTTTTTGGGGTGTGTGAGTGTGCTCCATGTGGTGACTGGAGTGGGGTGCCGCAGTAGATGGTGCAGTCGTGGTTTTGTTATTGGATGGTGGTTTCGTTTCATCTGTGGGAAGGGTCTGGGTTTGTGTTTGGTGTGGATGGAAGGTGGTGGCATCTTGTGTCCTTTTGGACCTGGTGTCAGTCTTTGTGACAGAGGCTCGTCTGTTGACCAGGGCTAGTTTCCAGATGTCAGGCAAGCGGGAGGTGTCATCACGTTTATTCATGTTGTTTGGGTGTTTCTCTATTTCAATGGCTTCCATGATTATTCGACTGTTGAAGTGTTCAGTTTTGGAGATGAGTTTGGTTCTTTCAAAGTCAATTTCATGACCTGTTGTTTTTATGTGCTGGAAGAGAGAGGAAGATTTTTCTTCTTTTTTGACTGCGTTCTTGTGTTCTGCGATGCGTGCGCTTATTCTCCTGTTTGTCTGTCCGATGTATGTGGCTGGACAGACTTTGCATGGTATTTCGTAGACTCCTTGGTTTTCTAGCTCAATCTTGTCTTTGGGGTTTCTTAAAATGTTGGCTATTTTTTGGTCGGTGCAAAAGGCTGTCTTGATATTGTGTTTGTGGAGAATTTTGCTGATTTTGTCTGTGGTGCCTTTGATGTAAGGGAGGAGAGCGGTGCCGTTGTTCTCTTCTGTTTCTTGGTTCTTGGGGGGTGTTTCCTTTTGGATTAGTTTGGTGATGGTGTTTTTTTGGAATCCGTTCGCAATTAAAACATTCGAGAGAGTGTGTAATTCAGTTTTTAGGTGGTCTTTGTCAGCGAGGCGTTTGGTTCTGGAGATGAGGGTTTTTGCTACGGAGTTGATCTGTGCAGGGTGGTGGTGTGATTGTGCATTTAAGTAGCGGTTTGTATGTGTTTTTTTCTGGTAGATGGTATGTCCTAAGGAGCCGTCGGGTTTTTGTAGATTAGGACGTCCAGGAAGGGAAGTTGGTTGTTGGCTTCTATTTCCATAGTGAATTGTATTTTGGGGTGTAGGCTGTTGAGATGTGTGAGGAAGTTGTTCAGTTTATCTTTCCCGTGTGGCCAGATAACAAAGGTGTCGTCAACATATCTGAGCCAGAGTTTGGGTTTATGTTCGGACTTCTGTAACGCGTTGGTTTCAAAGTGTTCCATATATAGGTTTGCGATGACCGGTGAGAGGGGTGATCCCATGGGTGCTCCTTCTATCTGTTTGTATCTTTGTCCATTGTGGATGAAGTATGTGTTGGTTAGGCAGTGGTTGGTCAGGTCTAGGATGTGTTTGGGGGGGTTGTATTTGTTGTGGATAGCTGTCAAGGCTTCTTGAATGGGCACTTGTGTGAAGAGCGAAACAACATCGAAGCTCACGAGTAGGTCATTGGGTTGTAGGTCTTGTTTCTTTATAATTTCTATGAAGTGGAACGAGTTTTGTACGTATGAAGTGATGGATTCTGCATAGGGCTGGAGTTGTTTGGCAAGAAATTTGGCGAGGTTTTGTAGAGGTGAGCCTATGGAGCTGACTATGGGTCTGAGAGGTGTTCCTTCTTTGTGAATCTTGGGGAGGCCGTAGAGCTTGGGGCATCTGGATGATTTCTCTCTGGGGATGATGCTTGGCTTGATTTCTTCACTTAAGGGAGAGGCTTTTATTTTGGCTTTGGTGTTTTTTTCCAGGTAGGTGGTGGGGTCTGTGTTCAAAGGTATGTAAGCAGGGTCTTGTAGTAGGTTGGATAGTTTGGCTTGGTAGTCGGATGTGTTCATCACCACTGTGGCATTGCCTTTGTCTGCTGGGAGAATGATTATGTTGTTGTCTTTCCTCAGGTTGGAGAGGGCTTTTGTTCTTCTTTGTGTAAATTGCTTCTGGGTGGTTTGCTGGAGCAGAGGACATTGGTGACTTCGAGTCTGATTTTGTTGGCTTCATCTGGGTTGATTTTGGTTAGGCTGGCTTCCACTCCGCATATGATGTTTTCGGTGGGGATGTGTCTGGGGGCGACTGCAAAGTTGAATCCTTTGGAAAGGACTTTGGTCTCTGCGATGGTGAGTGTCCTGTCTGATATGTTGTGAACTGTTTGTTTCATGGGCTGTTGTGTGGGGGTTGGGCTTCTGGCGTTTTCCAGTTTGTGGAGTTTGTTGGTGTGTGTGTCTGTCTTGTGGGAGGTCTCTGTTTCAGCTCTCCAGGCGGCAAGTTGCTTGGATTTGTTCCAGAGTGTTGGGTGGATTTTGTTGCTGAGTTTGAGGTGGAGAGTGAGTAGGTCTCTGTTGGTTTGATCTAGTAGGTATCTTTTCCTGTGTAGTTCGCTTCTGATTAGGGCTAGTTCTGTCCTTTTCAGGATCCTTTCGCTGGATGGGGGTTTTGAGTGGAATTTCAGTTGGAAGCTTGTGGGGATCACATTTTTGTCTCGGCAGTTGCGTAGGAATGCAATGTCACATAAGATGGTGGCTCTTCGGACTTCTAGTTTCTCGTAGGTTCTGGTCAGCTGGAAGGTTTCCTCCCCGTAGAGGTCGGATATTTGTTTTCGTAGATTTTCACGGGTATAGGTATGCATGTTAGGGTGGATTCGGGTTTCTTCCCGTGTAGAAATCTGGTTGTTTTGGCGACGTTTCGACGAGGTCTCACTCGTCATCTTCAGGCTGGTGTTCTGGCTTCTTTCTTCTTGAAGCAAAGCGTGATCTCAGTTGAAGTCCTTCTATAAATACTGCTGGGGGGGTGTGGTTTGCTTGCTCTGTTGCTGACTGTAGGTTCCTTTGTTCTTTTGTGATCTGCTGTGTGGCTGAGGCGATCGTTAAGGGATTAACTGCTGGTGGGTTAGATGGCTGTTTAGAGACAACCTGTGTGGGTGAGGTGCTGGATGTGTGTCTATCAGCCTTTTGTTTCTTAACGACCTTGGTGATGGGCGTTCTGGCAGCATCCTGGGCTTTGGTGGAGTGGGGTCCTGTGTCTTGTGAATTCATTTTGGTCTGGCTACGTGTCTGTGGTCTCCCAGTGTTTTTTTGGGGTGTGTGAGTGTGCTCCATGTGGTGACTGGAGTGGGGTGCCGCAGTAGATGGTGCAGTCGTGGTTTTGTTATTGGATGGTGGTTTCGTTTCATCTGTGGGAAGGGTCTGGGTTTGTGTTTGGTGTGGATGGAAGGTGGTGGCATCTTGTGTCCTTTTGGACCTGGTGTCAGTCTTTGTGACAGAGGCTCGTCTGTTGACCAGGGCTAGTTTCCAGATGTCAGGCAAGCGGGAGGTGTCATCACGTTTATTCATGTTGTTTGGGTGTTTCTCTATTTCAATGGCTTCCATGATTATTCGACTGTTGAAGTGTTCAGTTTTGGAGATGAGTTTGGTTCTTTCAAAGTCAATTTCATGACCTGTTGTTTTTATGTGCTGGAAGAGAGAGGAAGATTTTTCTTCTTTTTGACTGCGTTCTTGTGTTCTGCGATGCGTGCGCTTATTCTCCTGTTTGTCTGTCCGATGTATGTGGCTGGACAGACTTTGCATGGTATTTCGTAGACTCCTTGGTTTTCTAGCTCAATCTTGTCTTTGGGGTTTCTTAAAATGTTGGCTATTTTTTGGTCGGTGCAAAAGGCTGTCTTGATATTGTGTTTGTGGAGAATTTTGCTGATTTTGTCTGTGGTGCCTTTGATGTAAGGGAGGAGAGCGGTGCCGTTGTTCTCTTCTGTTTCTTGGTTCTTGGGGGGTGTTTCCTTTTGGATTAGTTTGGTGATGGTGTTTTTTGGAATCCGTTCGCAATTAAAACATTCGAGAGAGTGTGTAATTCAGTTTTTAGGTGGTCTTTGTCAGCGAGGCGTTTGGTTCTGGAGATGAGGGTTTTGCTACGGAGTTGATCTGTGCAGGGTGGTGGTGTGATTGTGCATTTAAGTAGCGGTTTGTATGTGTTTTTTTCTGGTAGATGGTATGTCCTAAGGAGCCGTCGGGTTTTTTGTAGATTAGGACGTCCAGGAAGGGAAGTTGGTTGTTGGCTTCTATTTCCATAGTGAATTGTATTTTGGGGTGTAGGCTGTTGAGATGTGTGAGGAAGTTGTTCAGTTTATCTTTCCCGTGTGGCCAGATAACAAAGGTGTCGTCAACATATCTGAGCCAGAGTTTGGGTTTATGTTCGGACTTCTGTAACGCGTTGGTTTCAAAGTGTTCCATATATAGGTTTGCGATGACCGGTGAGAGGGGTGATCCCATGGGTGCTCCTTCTATCTGTTTGTATCTTTGTCCATTGTGGATGAAGTATGTGTTGGTTAGGCAGTGGTTGGTCAGGTCTAGGATGTGTTTGGGGGGGTTGTATTTGTTGTGGATAGCTGTCAAGGCTTCTTGAATGGGCACTTGTGTGAAGAGCGAAACAACATCGAAGCTCACGAGTAGGTCATTGGGTTGTAGGTCTTGTTTCTTTATAATTTCTATGAAGTGGAACGAGTTTTGTACGTATGAAGTGATGGATTCTGCATAGGGCTGGAGTTGTTTGGCAAGAAATTTGGCGAGGTTTTGTAGAGGTGAGCCTATGGAGCTGACTATGGGTCTGAGAGGTGTTCCTTCTTTGTGAATCTTGGGGAGGCCGTAGAGCTTGGGGCATCTGGATGATTTCTCTCTGGGGATGATGCTTGGCTTGATTTCTTCACTTAAGGGAGAGGCTTTTATTTTGGCTTTGGTGTTTTTTTCCAGGTAGGTGGTGGGGTCTGTGTTCAAAGGTATGTAAGCAGGGTCTTGTAGTAGGTTGGATAGTTTGGCTTGGTAGTCGGATGTGTTCATCACCACTGTGGCATTGCCTTTGTCTGCTGGGAGAATGATTATGTTGTTGTCTTTCCTCAGGTTGGAGAGGGCTTTTTGTTCTTCTTTGTGTAAATTGCTTCTGGGTGGTTTGCTGGAGCAGAGGACATTGGTGACTTCGAGTCTGATTTTGTTGGCTTCATCTGGGTTGATTTTGGTTAGGCTGGCTTCCACTCCGCATATGATGTTTTCGGTGGGGATGTGTCTGGGGGCGACTGCAAAGTTGAATCCTTTGGAAAGGACTTTGGTCTCTGCGATGGTGAGTGTCCTGTCTGATATGTTGTGAACTGTTTGTTTCATGGGCTGTTGTGTGGGGGTTGGGCTTCTGGCGTTTTCCAGTTTGTGGAGTTTGTTGGTGTGTGTGTCTGTCTTGTGGGAGGTCTCTGTTTCAGCTCTCCAGGCGGCAAGTTGCTTGGATTTGTTCCAGAGTGTTGGGTGGATTTTGTTGCTGAGTTTGAGGTGGAGAGTGAGTAGGTCTCTGTTGGTTTGATCTAGTAGGTATCTTTTCCTGTGTAGTTCGCTTCTGATTAGGGCTAGTTCTGTCCTTTTCAGGATCCTTTCGCTGGATGGGGTTTTTGAGTGGAATTTCAGTTGGAAGCTTGTGGGGATCACATTTTTGTCTCGGCAGTTGCGTAGGAATGCAATGTCACATAAGATGGTGGCTCTTCGGACTTCTAGTTTCTCGTAGGTTCTGGTCAGCTGGAAGGTTTCCTCCCCGTAGAGGTCGGATATTTGTTTTCGTAGATTTTCACGGGTATAGGTATGCATGTTAGGGTGGATTCGGGTTTCTTCCCGTGTAGAAATCTGGTTGTTTTGGCGACGTTTCGACGAGGTCTCACTCGTCATCTTCAGGCTGGTGTTCTGGCTTCTTTCTTCTTGAAGCAAAGCGTGATCTCAGTTGAAGTCCTTCTATAAATACTGCTGGGGGGGTGTGGTTTGCTTGCTCTGTTGCTGACTGTAGGTTCCTTTGTTCTTTTGTGATCTGCTGTGTGGCTGAGGCGATCGTTAAGGGATTAACTGCTGGTGGGTTAGATGGCTGTTTAGAGACAACCTGTGTGGGTGAGGTGCTGGATGTGTGTCTATCAGCCTTTTTTGTTTCTTAACGACCTTGGTGATGGGCGTTCTGGCAGCATCCTGGGCTTTGGTGGAGTGGGGTCCTGTGTCTTGTGAATTCATTTTGGTCTGGCTACGTGTCTGTGGTCTCCCAGTGTTTTTTTGGGGTGTGTGAGTGTGCTCCATGTGGTGACTGGAGTGGGGTGCCGCAGTAGATGGTGCAGTCGTGGTTTTGTTATTGGATGGTGGTTTCGTTTCATCTGTGGGAAGGGTCTGGGTTTGTGTTTGGTGTGGATGGAAGGTGGTGGCATCTTGTGTCCTTTTGGACCTGGTGTCAGTCTTTGTGACAGAGGCTCGTCTGTTGACCAGGGCTAGTTTCCAGATGTCAGGCAAGCGGGAGGTGTCATCACGTTTATTCATGTTGTTTGGGTGTTTCTCTATTTCAATGGCTTCCATGATTATTCGACTGTTGAAGTGTTCAGTTTTGGAGATGAGTTTGGTTCTTTCAAAGTCAATTTCATGACCTGTTGTTTTTATGTGCTGGAAGAGAGAGGAAGATTTTTCTTCTTTTTGACTGCGTTCTTGTGTTCTGCGATGCGTGCGCTTATTCTCCTGTTTGTCTGTCCGATGTATGTGGCTGGACAGACTTTGCATGGTATTTCGTAGACTCCTTGGTTTTCTAGCTCAATCTTGTCTTTGGGGTTTCTTAAAATGTTGGCTATTTTTTGGTCGGTGCAAAAGGCTGTCTTGATATTGTGTTTGTGGAGAATTTTGCTGATTTTGTCTGTGGTGCCTTTGATGTAAGGGAGGAGAGCGGTGCCGTTGTTCTCTTCTGTTTCTTGGTTCTTGGGGGGTGTTTCCTTTTGGATTAGTTTGGTGATGGTGTTTTTTTGGAATCCGTTCGCAATTAAAACATTCGAGAGAGTGTGTAATTCAGTTTTTAGGTGGTCTTTGTCAGCGAGGCGTTTGGTTCTGGAGATGAGGGTTTTGCTACGGAGTTGATCTGTGCAGGGTGGTGGTGTGATTGTGCATTTAAGTAGCGGTTTGTATGTGTTTTTTTCTGGTAGATGGTATGTCCTAAGGAGCCGTCGGGTTTTTTGTAGATTAGGACGTCCAGGAAGGGAAGTTGGTTGTTGGCTTCTATTTCCATAGTGAATTGTATTTTGGGGTGTAGGCTGTTGAGATGTGTGAGGAAGTTGTTCAGTTTATCTTTCCCGTGTGGCCAGATAACAAAGGTGTCGTCAACATATCTGAGCCAGAGTTTGGGTTTATGTTCGGACTTCTGTAACGCGTTGGTTTCAAAGTGTTCCATATATAGGTTTGCGATGACCGGTGAGAGGGGTGATCCCATGGGTGCTCCTTCTATCTGTTTGTATCTTTGTCCATTGTGGATGAAGTATGTGTTGGTTAGGCAGTGGTTGGTCAGGTCTAGGATGTGTTTGGGGGGGTTGTATTTGTTGTGGATAGCTGTCAAGGCTTCTTGAATGGGCACTTGTGTGAAGAGCGAAACAACATCGAAGCTCACGAGTAGGTCATTGGGTTGTAGGTCTTGTTTCTTTATAATTTCTATGAAGTGGAACGAGTTTTGTACGTATGAAGTGATGGATTCTGCATAGGGCTGGAGTTGTTTGGCAAGAAATTTGGCGAGGTTTTGTAGAGGTGAGCCTATGGAGCTGACTATGGGTCTGAGAGGTGTTCCTTCTTTGTGAATCTTGGGAGGCCGTAGAGCTTGGGGCATCTGGATGATTTCTCTCTGGGGATGATGCTTGGCTTGATTTCTTCACTTAAGGGAGAGGCTTTTATTTTGGCTTTGGTGTTTTTTTCCAGGTAGGTGGTGGGGTCTGTGTTCAAAGGTATGTAAGCAGGGTCTTGTAGTAGGTTGGATAGTTTGGCTTGGTAGTCGGATGTGTTCATCACCACTGTGGCATTGCCTTTGTCTGCTGGGAGAATGATTATGTTGTTGTCTTTCCTCAGGTTGGAGAGGGCTTTTGTTCTTCTTTGTGTAAATTGCTTCTGGGTGGTTTGCTGGAGCAGAGGACATTGGTGACTTCGAGTCTGATTTTGTTGGCTTCATCTGGGTTGATTTTGGTTAGGCTGGCTTCCACTCCGCATATGATGTTTTCGGTGGGGATGTGTCTGGGGGCGACTGCAAAGTTGAATCCTTTGGAAAGGACTTTGGTCTCTGCGATGGTGAGTGTCCTGTCTGATATGTTGTGAACTGTTTGTTTCATGGGCTGTTGTGTGGGGGTTGGGCTTCTGGCGTTTTCCAGTTTGTGGAGTTTGTTGGTGTGTGTGTCTGTCTTGTGGGAGGTCTCTGTTTCAGCTCTCCAGGCGGCAAGTTGCTTGGATTTGTTCCAGAGTGTTGGGTGGATTTTGTTGCTGAGTTTGAGGTGGAGAGTGAGTAGGTCTCTGTTGGTTTGATCTAGTAGGTATCTTTTCCTGTGTAGTTCGCTTCTGATTAGGGCTAGTTCTGTCCTTTTCAGGATCCTTTCGCTGGATGGGGTTTTGAGTGGAATTTCAGTTGGAAGCTTGTGGGGATCACATTTTTGTCTCGGCAGTTGCGTAGGAATGCAATGTCACATAAGATGGTGGCTCTTCGGACTTCTAGTTTCTCGTAGGTTCTGGTCAGCTGGAAGGTTTCCTCCCCGTAGAGGTCGGATATTTGTTTTCGTAGATTTTCACGGGTATAGGTATGCATGTTAGGGTGGATTCGGGTTTCTTCCCGTGTAGAAATCTGGTTGTTTTGGCGACGTTTCGACGAGGTCTCACTCGTCATCTTCAGGCTGGTGTTCTGGCTTCTTTCTTCTTGAAGCAAAGCGTGATCTCAGTTGAAGTCCTTCTATAAATACTGCTGGGGGGGTGTGGTTTGCTTGCTCTGTTGCTGACTGTAGGTTCCTTTGTTCTTTTGTGATCTGCTGTGTGGCTGAGGCGATCGTTAAGGGATTAACTGCTGGTGGGTTAGATGGCTGTTTAGAGACAACCTGTGTGGGTGAGGTGCTGGATGTGTGTCTATCAGCCTTTTGTTTCTTAACGACCTTGGTGATGGGCGTTCTGGCAGCATCCTGGGCTTTGGTGGAGTGGGGTCCTGTGTCTTGTGAATTCATTTTGGTCTGGCTACGTGTCTGTGGTCTCCCAGTGTTTTTTTGGGGTGTGTGAGTGTGCTCCATGTGGTGACTGGAGTGGGGTGCCGCAGTAGATGGTGCAGTCGTGGTTTTGTTATTGGATGGTGGTTTCGTTTCATCTGTGGGAAGGGTCTGGGTTTGTGTTTGGTGTGGATGGAAGGTGGTGGCATCTTGTGTCCTTTTGGACCTGGTGTCAGTCTTTGTGACAGAGGCTCGTCTGTTGACCAGGGCTAGTTTCCAGATGTCAGGCAAGCGGGAGGTGTCATCACGTTTATTCATGTTGTTTGGGTGTTTCTCTATTTCAATGGCTTCCATGATTATTCGACTGTTGAAGTGTTCAGTTTTGGAGATGAGTTTGGTTCTTTCAAAGTCAATTTCATGACCTGTTGTTTTTATGTGCTGGAAGAGAGAGGAAGATTTTTCTTCTTTTTTTTTTTGACTGCGTTCTTGTGTTCTGCGATGCGTGCGCTTATTCTCCTGTTTGTCTGTCCGATGTATGTGGCTGGACAGACTTTGCATGGTATTTCGTAGACTCCTTGGTTTTCTAGCTCAATCTTGTCTTTGGGGTTTCTTAAAATGTTGGCTATTTTTTGGTCGGTGCAAAAGGCTGTCTTGATATTGTGTTTGTGGAGAATTTTGCTGATTTTGTCTGTGGTGCCTTTGATGTAAGGGAGGAGAGCGGTGCCGTTGTTCTCTTCTGTTTCTTGGTTCTTGGGGGGTGTTTCCTTTTGGATTAGTTTGGTGATGGTGTTTTTTTGGAATCCGTTCGCAATTAAAACATTCGAGAGAGTGTGTAATTCAGTTTTTAGGTGGTCTTTGTCAGCGAGGCGTTTGGTTCTGGAGATGAGGGTTTTGCTACGGAGTTGATCTGTGCAGGGTGGTGGTGTGATTGTGCATTTAAGTAGCGGTTTGTATGTGTTTTTTTCTGGTAGATGGTATGTCCTAAGGAGCCGTCGGGTTTTTTGTAGATTAGGACGTCCAGGAAGGGAAGTTGGTTGTTGGCTTCTATTTCCATAGTGAATTGTATTTTGGGGTGTAGGCTGTTGAGATGTGTGAGGAAGTTGTTCAGTTTATCTTTCCCGTGTGGCCAGATAACAAAGGTGTCGTCAACATATCTGAGCCAGAGTTTGGGTTTATGTTCGGACTTCTGTAACGCGTTGGTTTCAAAGTGTTCCATATATAGGTTTGCGATGACCGGTGAGAGGGGTGATCCCATGGGTGCTCCTTCTATCTGTTTGTATCTTTGTCCATTGTGGATGAAGTATGTGTTGGTTAGGCAGTGGTTGGTCAGGTCTAGGATGTGTTTGGGGGGGTTGTATTTGTTGTGGATAGCTGTCAAGGCTTCTTGAATGGGCACTTGTGTGAAGAGCGAAACAACATCGAAGCTCACGAGTAGGTCATTGGGTTGTAGGTCTTGTTTCTTTATAATTTCTATGAAGTGGAACGAGTTTTGTACGTATGAAGTGATGGATTCTGCATAGGGCTGGAGTTGTTTGGCAAGAAATTTGGCGAGGTTTTGTAGAGGTGAGCCTATGGAGCTGACTATGGGTCTGAGAGGTGTTCCTTCTTTGTGAATCTTGGGGAGGCCGTAGAGCTTGGGGCATCTGGATGATTTCTCTCTGGGGATGATGCTTGGCTTGATTTCTTCACTTAAGGGAGAGGCTTTTATTTTGGCTTTGGTGTTTTTTTCCAGGTAGGTGGTGGGGTCTGTGTTCAAAGGTATGTAAGCAGGGTCTTGTAGTAGGTTGGATAGTTTGGCTTGGTAGTCGGATGTGTTCATCACCACTGTGGCATTGCCTTTGTCTGCTGGGAGAATGATTATGTTGTTGTCTTTCCTCAGGTTGGAGAGGGCTTTTGTTCTTCTTTGTGTAAATTGCTTCTGGGTGGTTTGCTGGAGCAGAGGACATTGGTGACTTGAGTCTGATTTTGTTGGCTTCATCTGGGTTGATTTTGGTTAGGCTGGCTTCCACTCCGCATATGATGTTTTCGGTGGGGATGTGTCTGGGGGCGACTGCAAAGTTGAATCCTTTGGAAAGGACTTTGGTCTCTGCGATGGTGAGTGTCCTGTCTGATATGTTGTGAACTGTTTGTTTCATGGGCTGTTGTGTGGGGGTTGGGCTTCTGGCGTTTTCCAGTTTGTGGAGTTTGTTGGTGTGTGTGTCTGTCTTGTGGGAGGTCTCTGTTTCAGCTCTCCAGGCGGCAAGTTGCTTGGATTTGTTCCAGAGTGTTGGGTGGATTTTGTTGCTGAGTTTGAGGTGGAGAGTGAGTAGGTCTCTGTTGGTTTGATCTAGTAGGTATCTTTTCCTGTGTAGTTCGCTTCTGATTAGGGCTAGTTCTGTCCTTTTCAGGATCCTTTCGCTGGATGGGGTTTTGAGTGGAATTTCAGTTGGAAGCTTGTGGGGATCACATTTTTGTCTCGGCAGTTGCGTAGGAATGCAATGTCACATAAGATGGTGGCTCTTCGGACTTCTAGTTTCTCGTAGGTTCTGGTCAGCTGGAAGGTTTCCTCCCCGTAGAGGTCGGATATTTGTTTTCGTAGATTTTCACGGGTATAGGTATGCATGTTAGGGTGGATTCGGGTTTCTTCCCGTGTAGAAATCTGGTTGTTTTGGCGACGTTTCGACGAGGTCTCACTCGTCATCTTCAGGCTGGTGTTCTGGCTTCTTTCTTCTTGAAGCAAAGCGTGGTCTCAGTTGAAGTCCTTCTATAAATACTGCTGGGGGTGTGTGGTTTGCTTGCTTTGTTGCTGATTGCAGGTTCCTTTGTTCCTTTGTTCTTTTGTGATCTGCTGTGTGGCTGAGGCGATCGTTAAGGGATTAACTGCTGATGGCTGTTTAGATGGCTGTTTACATGCTTACAATCCAGAAAATGATCACAGTGTGAAGTCAGTATCTTTTCCTGATCTACCTACTAGATCAAACCAACAGAGACCTACTCACTCTCCACCTCAAACTCAGCAACAAAATCCACCCAACACTCTGGAACAAATCCAAGCAACTTGCCGCCTGGAGAGCTGAAACAGAGACCTCCCACAAGACAGACACACACACCAACAAACTCCACAAACTGGAAAAACGCCAGAAGCCCAACCCCCCCCCCCACAACAGCCCATGAAACAAACAGTTCACAACATATCAGACAGGACACTCACCATCGCAGAGACCAAAGTCCTTTCCAAAGGATTCAACTTTGCAATCGCCCCCAGACACATCCCCACCGAAAACATCATATGCGGAGTGGAAGCCAGCCTAACCAAAATCAACCCAGATGAAGCCAACAAAATCAGACTCAAGTCACCAATGTCCTCTGCTCCAGCAAACCACCCAGAAGCAATTTACACAAAGAAGAACAAAAGCCCTCTCCAACCTGAGGAAAGACAACAACATAATCATTCTCCCAGCAGACAAAGGCAATGCCACAGTGGTGATGAACACATCCGACTACCAAGCCAAACTATCCAACCTACTACAAGACCCTGCTTACATACCTTTGAACACAGACCCCACCACCTACCTGGAAAAAACCACCAAAGCCAAAATAAAAGCCTCTCCCTTAAGTGAAGAAATCAAGCCAAGCATCATCCCCAGAGAGAAATCATCCAGATGCCCCAAGCTCTACGGCCTCCCAAGATTCACAAAGAAGGAACACCTCTCAGACCCATAGTCAGCTCCATAGGCTCACCTCTACAAAACCTCGCCAAATTTCTTGCCAAACAACTCCAGCCCTATGCAGAATCCATCACTTCATACGTACAAAACTCGTTCCACTTCATAGAAATTATAAAGAAACAAGACCTACAACCCAATGACCTACTCGTGAGCTTCGATGTTGTTTCGCTCTTCACACAAGTGCCCATTCAAGAAGCCTTGACAGCTATCCACAACAAATACAACCCCCAAACACATCCTAGATCTGACCAACCACTGCCTAACCAACACATACTTCATCCACAATGGACAAAGATACAAACAGATAGAAGGAGCACCCATGGGATCACCCCTCTCACCGGTCATCGCAAACCTATATATGGAACACTTTGAAACCAACGCGTTACAGAAGTCCGAACATAAACCCAAACTCTGGCTCAGATATGTTGACGACACCTTTGTTATCTGGCCACACGGGAAAGATAAACTGAACAACTTCCTCACACATCTCAACAGCCTACACCCCAAAATACAATTCACTATGGAAATAGAAGCCAACAACCAACTTCCCTTCCTGGACGTCCTAATCTACAAAAAACCCGACGGCTCCTTAGGACATACCATCTACCAGAAAAAAACACATACAAACCGCTACTTAAATGCACAATCACACCACCACCCTGCACAGATCAACTCCGTAGCAAAAACCCTCATCTCCAGAACCAAACGCCTCGCTGACAAAGACCACCTAAAAACTGAATTACACACTCTCTCGAATGTTTTAATTGCGAACGGATTCCAAAAAAACACCATCACCAAACTAATCCAAAAGGAAACACCCCCAAGAACCAAGAAACAGAAGAGAACAACGGCACCGCCCTCCTCCCTTACATCAAAGGCACCACAGACAAAATCAGCAAAATTCTCCACAAACACAATATCAAGACAGCCTTTTGCACCGACCAAAAAATAGCCAACATTTTAAGAAACCCCAAAGACAAGATTGAGCTAGAAAACCAAGGAGTCTACGAAATACCATGCAAAGTCTGTCCAGCCACATACATCGGACAAACAAACAGGAGAATAAGCGCACGCATCGCAGAACACAAAAACGCAGTCAAAAAGAAGAAAAATCTTCCTCTCTCTTCCAGCACATAAAAACAACAGGTCATGAAATTGACTTTGAAAGAACCAAACTCATCTCCAAAACTGAACACTTCAACAGTCGAATAATCATGGAAGCCATTGAAATAGAGAAACACCCAAACAACATGAATAAACGTGATGACACCTCCCGCTTGCCTGACATCTGGAAACTAGCCCTGGTCAACAGACGAGCCTCTGTCACAAAGACTGACACCAGGTCCAAAAGGACACAAGATGCCACCACCTTCCATCCACACCAAACACAAACCCAGACCCTTCCCACAGATGAAACGAAACCACCATCCAATAACAAAACCACGACTGCACCATCTACTGCGGCACCCCACTCCAGTCACCACATGGAGCACACTCACACACCCCAAAAAAACATTGGGAGACCACAGACACGTAGCCAGACCAAAATGAATTCACAAGACACAGGACCCCACTCCACCAAAGCCCAGGATACTGCCAGAACCCACCAGCCATCTAACCCACCAGCATGTAAACAGCCATCTAAACAGCCATCAGCAGTTAATCCCTTAACGATCGCCTCAGCCACACAGCAGATCACAAAAGAACAAAGGAACAAAGGAACCTGCAATCAGCAACAAAGCAAGCAAACCACACACCCCCAGCAGTATTTATAGAAGGACTTCAACTGAGACCACGCTTTGCTTCAAGAAGAAAGAAGCCAGAACACCAGCCTGAAGATGACGAGTGAGACCTCGTCGAAACGTCGCCAAAACAACCAGATTTCTACACGGGAAGAAACCCGAATCCACCCTAACATGCATACCTATACCCGTGAAAATCTACGAAAACATATATATATATATATATATATATATATATATATATATATATCTGTTGTGTTCTGCTTAACAGTAGGCCCGGGTCTGAGGGCAGCTTTAATGACTCTTTTCTCTTCCTTCCCACATCCTCTTTCAGACTTCCAGAACTGAATTAAGGCAAGGAATGGGCTGTCAGCAGTGTACGGAAGAGCCATCTTGGTCTGAAGGTAAGAACAGTTATGAAATCAAGAAGCCCTCTTGCGCTATGAGCTGCAAATTCATGATGTTGTGGCAAGCTAGGAGTTAAGCGGAAAGACCTGAGGAAAACCCTTCGTGCACCAAGGTAATGCAAAGAGTGACATGCGTGACAATTTTAAATTTGCCCGGTGTCAAGAGGCACAGGCATATTTTGGCATGTGTTCTTTGCAGCTCAGATACACTCCGTATACTGACTTCACACTGTGATCATTTTCTGGATTGTAAACAGCCTGTACTTCTCAGAAGGGATGGGGATGAAAGAGATATGTGGAAGGTAAAGGGAGACAAAATTGCTTAGCAGGTTGCAACGGTTACACGTTCTGTGACATGCCTGCAGATACCTGTCTAGTCCCACCTTTTGTCCTTTGTTCTTTCAGCTGAATTGCAAATGTTTGAGGCAGTGTACAATGTATACATTTTAAAATGCAGATGGAAGGAATGCAGGCAATCTAGAGGTGTAAGCAAAAGCATAGTTTAACCAATGGGAGAGATCTGTGCAAGCAAAATGTGCAAATAAAAGCACATGTTATGCAAAAATAATTTGCTAAGCTCCCCATTGCATGGCCAGCTGTATGACTGATTTCACAATCAGCACAAGACTAGGCATGCAATGGGCAGCCTGTTGAAGTGGAGGACATTCAACATGATTTCTCTTCTACACCATGTTTCGATAGGAGGACATCAGCCTTAATTTTTTAAAAATGAAGTTCTCTGCATCCTGAATATGAAAAAAAAATGGGTCTTTTGTACATTTTTCGATGCACAAACACAGAGAGAGACATACACGGTAGGTAGATGAAGACGTGAGTAGCTTTGTTCTTTTATCCTCTGTCTCCCTCTCTTCTTTAATTTCCAACATTTTTCCTTTGATGTTCTTAGTCTCTCGACCCTAATGGACGCAGATCATTCTCATGTATAAATAATAATTAAAATAAAAATTAAACCAGCATACGTCGGAGGCTGCTTGCTCAAAATGTCATCTCTGGCTGGGGACAATGATTCATTGCGAAACATCCTCTTCTCTGGTCCTCTTTCACTTTTGTGAGAGGCAGCCTTGATGTAATGCACAGACACATTTAAACCGCACATTTGGGCTATCACCATAAATAAGATGCACTATACATGTCAAAACAAGTTGTTATGTAACAGACGTCTTGGTGGTTGCATTTACCAGCAGCATCCTTCACAAGACATCACGGGGAAAGGAGTGATGTGTGTGATATGGAAATATCTCCTCCAGTGCATCAATTATGCCTTAGTGCTTCAACTGACTGAAAAGTAGAGCAGTCCCACAGGTCCTTGGAGCCCTCCAAATGATAACACTTGCACGTTTTAATGATTTCTTCTGTTTTCCTCACAAAATATTAACTAGATTGATGTGAGAGGCCCAATTTAGGGCACGGCCGAAGTCTTTCTGAGATGCTAATGAGAAAAGTCAAATGGGGACAGAGGGCCTGGCTTCGTTTGCCAATGAGCAAAATGAATTCTTAATGCCTCATGAAGTGAGAAGTCCATACCTGGAATATGACTCAAGAATAAAACCAAAGGTGGTGCCTAGTGCAGGTTAACAAGTGGATCTTTTCCCTTTGTAAGCACTCCTCTGAAAGGAAGGACTCAAAACCAGACTGGTGATGTGTTTGTTTCCAGCAGAGGTAGGAAATATTACTTCAGGGGAGTACAAATTCCAACATGGCTGTTTCTCAGAAGTTCCAACATGGACCTTTGATGAGATTGAATGGGGGGGGGGAGAATGTTCACCCCTTTGTTCTCTTGCCCCTTCCCTTTACTTGGGGTAGGGCCACAAGAGTAGAGTAAGGCCATTACTTCACGTCCCTCTCATCCCTGTTTACTGTCCCGCTTGGGACCAGTATGAAAAAAGGTTACTTCACGTCCATAGCGTGACAGCAGAATCTCATCCCGACCACGCCCCCTGAACCGAGAACAGAGCGTGACGAGCCATACCTGCCCCTGGGCTGGGGAATCTGTTGTCACGCTTTGTTCCCGGTTCCTGTTCCGAGACAAGGTATGTGAAGTAATGGCAATGGCTGTTTCCCCCTTTCGCTCTAGGAATACTCCGACAACTGAGAAAGCTGACTGGAACTCCTGCTCCAGGCCAGGCTTGGCTGCCCACCTGTCCCTGCAGGAGAAGGCGGCTCTTGAAGGGACAAGCGGAGAGCCACTGTCAGGCGTAGGTCCGTCCTCCTCAGGTCCCGGAGGCGGGGCTGAGCTCTCCTTGCCTGCTCGCCTGCCAGCCCACAGACTGCTGAGTTCAGGGCGAGGGTGTCTCACACACTGCCCACGCCACTGCCACCACCACTCGCCTGCAGCAAGTGGGGAGGGCTCGCCCGGCTCCTCCTGCCTGGCTTCCCAAGACAACCCGCGCGCCCGCAGCGGGCATTTCAAATATCGAAAAACGGAAGCCTGACCATTTTTTTAAAAGGCTAAATGAAGCCAGGGAAATCCAGTAGTTGTCACAAAACAAGGACGTGAAGTAACAGTTGTCATGAGACAAGTAATCATGCCTGTGGGTAAACGAAAACAGGGATTGAACAGGGACAAAACCATGTGACCACGAACACGGAACGAACATAATCGCAGAACGAAGTAGGACGTGAAGTAACCACCTAAGTGTCCCCTTGGGACAGTTGTCCTCTATCTTGCTGTGAGGATGTGAAAGGGGAGAAGTTAAACTTTGCTACTTTCCCTTACACAGTATTTACCACATGAAGAAAATGGCTCCCCATGTGCCATTTGCCAGTAAGTGCAACTAGTACAAAATTGGTTTCTGTGCCCTTTGATGTTTTGTTTTCTTGTGAATAAAGTTGCCTCCATCACAAAACAAAAACGGGAAACTGAAATATAAAATATTCATATATTGTAAAATGATTAACACCACAGCTAGCTCTGCCATGAGGTAGAGTGAGACATTTATTTGCCTCAGGAAGTAGACTGTGCTTGTGCCATGAAAAGGGCCCAGAAATGGTGTGTGCTGCAGTTTCTTACTACTGACCTAAATCCAGTTTGGAAGTCTCAACAGGGCAGACCTGTTAGCTTAAATGCCAACTGGTGTGTGGGTACCTATGTAACTGCATGATTCTAGCAGGTTTACTGGATTCCTGCCTGTATTTTTGTTATGAGGGGTTGTCTTAAGTTTGAAAGAGCTCACTCATTCATGAAGTGACCATAACTCAGGGCCTTTGTACACGACCCCTAAACTCCGCAGCAAATGGCTTCCAGCTCCGGAGCTTACAATTGTTTCCCCACCAGCTCCGGAGTTTGCAGGAAATTAAGTGCGACCACGCCCACCTAAGCGCGTCCCAGCGCACTTTTCTTGTACCTTCTCTAGGAGGGTGAAAATCCCCATGTCCGGATTTAATCTGGTGAGTGCGGGGCTCTCCTCGCTTCTGTTTGTTGTTGTTTTTGCCTCCCGCCCCTTTAAGAGAAGGGGCGGGAGGCAAAAAAAAAAAACAGAAGAGAAGGAATCAGGGCGACGACGGGGCTCCGGGCGGCTTCGGAGGTGAGCCTGCATTTTTTCCTCTCTTTTTTCCTCCCTCCCCTCATGCAGACAGGAGCAAGGAAGTGCGGAGGGGTGGGGACGCAGAAAGAGCAACGAACCCCCAAGATCCCTGGTCCGAATTTAAGTGGCCAGCGGATCTTAGGCGTCGTGTGAAAAGGCCCTCAGAGGCCACTCTGCAGCACATAGCAACAAAAAGAAGAGTGTGAGAAATTTTCTGCCTCAGGTACTGAGGAAATTGGGTAGGGCTGCAAGATGCCTTCTCACTGTCACAGACCGGGCAGCCAACTGTTGTGGGGCAGAAACGTTTAAAATAAGTTAAATGGCCAAAATCCTACTGAGTTTTTAATTGCACTTGGCATACCTGGTGTTGGTAAATTGCTGCAAGCTAAGAAGTTGACTTGGCAAATACCTATGCCATTATCTGAACTTGCGGAAATTTTCCAGTGACATTTACATCAATTAAGTTCTGCTGATAGGATTTTAGCCACCAAATAAGTACACATATAGGGGTACCTTGTATAAAGGAATTAATTCGTTCCAAATGAAATTCTGTTAAGCAAATTTTCCTTTATACAAATTTCCCATAGGAATGCATTGAAAATGGAGTCATCCCTAATCACGACCATTTTTATGTTCTATGGCAGGCATGTCCAAACTTTGGCCCTCCAGATGTTTTGGACAGCAACTCCCACAGTCCTTTGCCATTGGCAATCTAAGCTTAGAATTCTGGCAGTTGTGGTCCAAAACATCGGGGAGGGGGAGTTTGGACATGCCTGTTCTACAGATTCTCCCCATCGGAGATTCTGTTAAGCAAATCTCCCCTATCTCCGGAATTTTTCATGTTGTGGAGATTTTATGTTATACAAACCATTTGTTATACGAGGGTCCACTGGTGTTTACTTGAAAGCAGACATCATACAAGTTACAGTTTTGGACTACAGTTCCAAGAATCCTTCAGCTAGCACGATTTATTTATTTATTTATTTATTTATTTATTTATTTATTTATTTATTTATTTATTTATTTATAAATTTTTATACCGGCCATCTTCCGAAGGAACTCCGGGCGGTTAACAACATAAATAAGAATCAGGTACAATTACAACAATATAACATAGTAAAATAAGAAAATATATGTATATAAAATGGGCTGTACTATTAATAATGAAACAAAACAAAAATAGAATTGAAAATAAAATTAGAAATATATATATATCTATATATATATATATATATATATATGTATGCATGTTAGGGTGGATTCGGGTTTCTTCCCGTGTAGAAATCTGGTTGTTTTGGCGACGTTTCGACGAGGTCTCACTCGTCATCTTCAGGCTGGTGTTCTGGCTTCTTTCTTCTTGAAGCAAAGTGTGGTCTCAGTTGAAGTCCTTCTATAAATACTGCTGGGGGGGGCGTGGTTTGCTTGCTCTGTTGCTGATTGTAGGTTCCTTTGTTCCTTTGTTCCTTTGTGATCTGCTGTGTGGCTGAGGCGATCGTTAAGGGATTAACTGCTGATGGCTGTCTAGATGGCCGTTTACATGCTGGTGGGTTAGATGGCTGGCAGGTTCTGGCAGTATCCCGGGCTTTGGTGGAGTGGGGTCCTGTGTCTTGTGAATTCATTTTGGTCTGGCTACGTGTCTGTGGTCTCCCAATGTTTTTTTGGGGTGTGTGAGTGTGCTCCATGTGGTGACTGGAGTGGGGTGCCGCAGTAGATGGTGCAGTCGTGGTTTTGTTATTGGATGGTGGTTTCGTTTCATCTGTGGGAAGGGTCTGGGTTTGTGTTTGGTGTGGATGGAAGGTGGTGGCATCTTGTGTCCTTTTGGACCTGGTGTCAGTCTTTGTGACAGAGGCTCGTCTGTTGACCAGGGCTAGTTTCCAGATGTCAGGCAAGCGGGAGGTGTCATCACGTTTATTCATGTTGTTTGGGTGTTTCTCTATTTCAATGGCTTCCATGATTATTCGACTGTTGAAGTGTTCAGTTTTGGAGATGAGTTTGGTTCTTTCAAAGTCAATTTCATGACCTGTTGTTTTTATGTGCTGGAAGAGAGAGGAAGATGAGCTCGTGAGCTTCGATGTTGTTTCGCTCTTCACACAAGTGCCCATTCAAGAAGCCTTGACAGCTATCCACAACAAATACAACCCCCCCAAACACATCCTAGATCTGACCAACCACTGCCTAACCAACACATACTTCATCCACAATGGACAAAGATACAAACAGATAGAAGGAGCACCCATGGGATCACCCCTCTCACCGGTCATCGCAAACCTATATATGGAACACTTTGAAACCAACGCGTTACAGAAGTCCGAACATAAACCCAAACTCTGGCTCAGATATGTTGACGACACCTTTGTTATCTGGCCACACGGGAAAGATAAACTGAACAACTTCCTCACACATCTCAACAGCCTACACCCCAAAATACAATTCACTATGGAAATAGAAGCCAACAACCAACTTCCCTTCCTGGACGTCCTAATCTACAAAAACCCGACGGCTCCTTAGGACATACCATCTACCAGAAAAAAACACATACAAACCGCTACTTAAATGCACAATCACACCACCACCCTGCACAGATCAACTCCGTAGCAAAAACCCTCATCTCCAGAACCAAACGCCTCGCTGACAAAGACCACCTAAAAACTGAATTACACACTCTCTCGAATGTTTTAATTGCGAACGGATTCCAAAAAAACACCATCACCAAACTAATCCAAAAGGAAACACCCCCCAAGAACCAAGAAACAGAAGAGAACAACGGCACCGCCCTCCTCCCTTACATCAAAGGCACCACAGACAAAATCAGCAAAATTCTCCACAAACACAATATCAAGACAGCCTTTTGCACCGACCAAAAATAGCCAACATCTTAAGAAACCCCAAAGACAAGATTGAGCTAGAAAACCAAGGAGTCTACGAAATACCATGCAAAGCCTGTCCAGCCACATACATCGGACAAACAAACAGGAGAATAAGCGCACGCATCGCAGAACACAAGAACGCAGTCAAAAAAGAAGAAAAATCTTCCTCTCTCTTCCAGCACATAAAAACAACAGGTCATGAAATTGACTTTGAAAGAACCAAACTCATCTCCAAAACTGAACACTTCAACAGTCGAATAATCATGGAAGCCATTGAAATAGAGAAACACCCAAACAACATGAATAAACGTGATGACACCTCCCGCTTGCCTGACATCTGGAAACTAGCCCTGGTCAACAGACGAGCCTCTGTCACAAAGACTGACACCAGGTCCAAAAGGACACAAGATGCCACCACCTTCCATCCACACCAAACACAAACCCAGACCCTTCCCACAGATGAAACGAAACCACCATCCAATAACAAAACCACGACTGCACCATCTACTGCGGCACCCCACTCCAGTCACCACATGGAGCACACTCACACACCCCAAAAAAACATTGGGAGACCACAGACACGTAGCCAGACTAAAATGAATTCACAAGACACAGGACCCCACTCCACCAAAGCCCGGGATACTGCCAGAACCTGCCAGCCATCTAACCCACCAGCATGTAAACGGCCATCTAGACAGCCATCAGCAGTTAATCCCTTAACGATCGCCTCAGCCACACAGCAGATCACAAAGGAACAAAGGAACAAAGGAACCTACAATCAGCAACAGAGCAAGCAAACCACGCCCCCCCCCAGCAGTATTTATAGAAGGACTTCAACTGAGACCACACTTTGCTTCAAGAAGAAAGAAGCCAGAACACCAGCCTGAAGATGACGAGTGAGACCTCGTCGAAACGTCGCCAAAACAACCAGATTTCTACACGGGAAGAAACCCGAATCCACCCTAACATGCATACCTATACCCGTGAAAATCTACGAAAACATATATATGTATATATATATACTCAGAATTAGGGGAAAGGGAAAGGGGAAACTTAAATTAAAGGTCGCCAAATGCCTCACGAAAAAGCCAGGTCTTCAAAGCTTTTTTAAAAGCTTTTTTTAAAATGACCAAATATGCACAAGACGGTGATGTTATTGCCCTTAGCTTGATAAATAAATGCATTTTCCATGCTGTTTTCACCCTCTGTCATAAGTTCTCCAGTTGCCTCTTCATAGTGTTTGGTGTCATGACTTGGGAAATCCTGTGCTATAGAACCGTGCCGTCTGGAAGACGCAAGGCTCCTAAAACATCGGACATCTGGGAGCCACCTGAAGGATGTGGGCTCTTTCAGGAAGCCTTGCTAGGGAAATGGACCAAATGAGTCAAAATGTCTTCTCCCTGACATCTGCAATTCTTCAACTCATCTGGGTTTGTTTGGGGAGTGTCTTTTTTTAATTGCTCGGTGGCCACTTCCCTTTTCATTCTCCCATGTCTTCCTGCTTTTGTTGAAACTGGGTGGGAGGATGGGTGGGGGGGTCAGGCTTGAGGGAGGAAAGGAGAAAGAACTTGAAAATGCTTGTTTTCCTTATTTTTAAATGTCCCTCGGTGGGAATCTCTCCCCGTGGGACAAATTGCTCAAGTTCTTCAGCAGTCAACCGTAGTATGAACACTGGGCAATTTTTGCACACACAAAGTCATTCATTCCAAAGAAAACAGTCCAAATGTATCTTTCTTTTTTAACTACCCTGATTTTTTGCATGCATCACACACACACACACACACACACACACACACACACACACACACACACACACACACACACACACACAAATGTTTTCTGTGCTTCAATTAGGCCATGGTCACACCAGCGTTCTCTGCGTATATAAATGTCATTCATATTTTTTTTGGGGGGGAGGCGGTCATGTGGTTTTTAATGTGCAGTTAGTGTCCTCTCTTCTGCATCATATTTTCCTAATCTGGTTCCGTCTCTACCTGTCTACTTCACATTTTCCCCTTCTTTCCTGCTCTATTTCCCAAGCCTCTGTTGCCGAAAAAGGGGAACAACAGTTTTTACTGCGCATTTTCGGTGTCCTGTTGTGGTTACAGAAGCAAATAATTGAGCATTTTCGAGTGAAGTTTCTAAATCCAGCCCCTGGCAGTGGTTATTGAAACTTCACTAAAACTGCTGTTCAAAGGGCGTGGTCAGCCGGGACTCAAATTTACTTCCCTTCGCGGTTAGGACATGATCTTTTTCCGCGCAGTTCGCCGAAGGGAAACTACGGAGAAAACGCTGGTATGACCGCGGCCTTAGTCCAATTGCTTTGAGGGAATGGCCATCACAGCAATTAGGCCTTGGAGGTCTCATTGGCCTGTATCCTCTGACACCTTCCCAGTGACTGCACACTCAAATGCCAGCAGTGCCTAGGTATTAGGACATGACTTTAATGGGCATCTTAATTCAACCCTGAGTGGTGGGAATGCCAGTGGGAAATGCTAGGTGCAGTGGGAAACCAAAGGTCAGATCCCTGTGGAGAGTGAGTGAATAACCTGGGTAGCATTGACCAGCAGACAGGAGATAACCTGTGAGAGGTGGAGATTTCCTCTAGTAAGTGGCATAGAAAAGGTTGTTCCTCTTCCATACCTCTTTGGTTTGGGGGAAAGAGATGGTTATGAACCATGTCAAGTACTGTCTCTTCATTTCTGCATGACAGATAAAAAGGTAGATCGATGGATCTCTGCAACATTTATAATGTACCACCTGTAAAGGAACATTTTATGTGCCAGTATTTTTTTCCAGTTTACCATGCTCCCTTTGGCAAATTCCGTATATGCTATAGTTTCCCAAGAATGATGGGAGCTGGGACAGATGCTTCCAACGAGAACAGCTCCTGTGCTGATTCTACTGGGGGCACTTTTTAATTCTATAGCATTTATAATGAAGACTTTTTTTGCTTCTTCTGTCTGCCCCTCTTCCAAGAGTGGAACATCTTTGGGAAAAATCACACAGCCACCCAATTATCTTGTCGTAGAACCTCTGCCAACTGAAGTTCACTGTGGTGAAAAGATTCACAGTGATTATAGGCATGTCATGGAAAAGCCGGCTCAATAATCTTTGGGATGCTTCCTTGCTGTTTTGTTTGGGAGAAGAGTGTGTAATATTTATTCATTTATTTGGAAGGAGGGAAATGTGCATTTGAACATTATTCACCCAATACACTGTCAGCAGTACTTGAGTTATTGCAGGATTGTGACTGTTTTTCATCAAAAACCTAGTGCTGTGTTGCGATATGCGCACAAACACAGTGACTCATTGCAGCCAAGTTATAAGTAAAACTTGAACTTAACGAATTAAAGAAAATAGGCACTGATTGGCAAACAATATAAACACATAGCATAGCATAACATACAGAGAAAAAAACAGGACATACATAAACACATAACCTGACTTACAACAGGTCTAGCAGAGTAACAGGACAACAGGGTGAGCAGAGTGACCTGACATAGTATCAGAGTTAACTGACCTACCTCAGGCAAAGTCTTGCTCTCAGCTACTTCTTGATATATTGACTTTCAAGCAATCAAGTAGTACCACACAACTAGCTAATTACTTTTATCTCAGCTGTAACTCTTCACAGACATAGTCAGTTACAAACTTAGTACATACAATATTAAATTTTAACACTCAAATACAAACTGTATTGGAAACATCTTGACATGCTGTACCTTCAGATTCCAACTACCTATCGTCGTCGTCGTCGTCGTCGTCGTCATCATCATCATCATCATCATCATCATCATCATCATCATCATCATGTGCCATCAAGTCAATTCATGACAACCCTTTTGAGGGTTTTCCAGGTAGAGAATACTAGAAGTGATTGACCGGTCCCTCCTTCTGGGGGCTATGGCCTTGGTGGTGAAGGCTTTTTTATTTGTCTGGGTATTGTTCAAAGCACACCCTGATAAGTAGCAGATAGACTATGCCTGTTGAGAGAGGGGGTTTCAATGCTAACATGAATGGCTTCACTGACCCCTCTCTCAAACCACCTACCTTCCCTGTCTAATCTGTCTACATCCTCATCTTTGAATGAGTTCCCTTTCTCCTTCAAATGGAGGTGTACTGCTGATTCTGAATCAGATAAACTCTGATAAATTTCCAGAATAACTCACCTGGATGACTGAGAAACTTCACAGACATACTGGAACAAGGTGGAATCTCATGAGGAAGTCTCAGTCGGCACAGCAAGAGCTGGGACATTGCTGTGAATGAGAGCTCTCCCAGGTACTTGTGACATTTCTAATGTCAGCACAAAAAGTTCCTTTTCCAATTTCTGGAATAACTGCATAGCTGTCTTGGTTATATTTATATTTTTTCAGTTATTTAATTACACACACACACACACACACACACACACACACACACACACAAACTAGCAAACAAAAAAATCTTAATACCTGCATATATACCTGCACACAAAGTGCTCCCTCCACCAGCACACTCTATACATATATTTATTTCATTTCTATGCTATCCTTCTCCAAGCGAGGGGAAATCAAGACAGCTCACAGTGATTAGAACAAGTCAGTTAAAACCACAATAAATTAGAAAGTTTTAAAATATAATAATAATTGCTGATAATTATTTTTATTATTTGTCTACCACACTTCTGTGCTGCCTTTCCCCCCTGCAATGGGACTAATTAAAAGATCATCTAAGCATTTACAGTCCTTAAAAGACACTTTGAAAGAGGGACTCCTTTGACTGTGAGGCTTAGTAGCTAAAAATGTGATGGAAATAGATGGTAAAGAAAATTAATAAGAACAACAGTGATTTGATAGTAGGGCTAATGCATTATAAAATGTAATATGCTGGAATAAAGTTAAAATGAAGAATGTTATTGTACTCCTCTCCAGCCAAAACCCCTTCTCTTCCCTTAGTTTTCCTTTTATACTATCCCCTTCTTTTGACCCTACCTCCCTTGATATTTCCTATCATATACAGTATGTTAATTGTATATACAAAAGGATGCATGAATCCTGTCTGTTCTTGGGTTCTTCTCCTCCATCACGTTCCAGTACACTGCAGAAACAGAAGCCAGTTGAGGGCTGTGCAGATGTAAGTGCAGGTCCTTACAGAAAAAAATAAGTCTCAGTTCATCATCTCCATGACATTGTATGGATGAAGTTGACTGATTGCCATCAACAGAGAACATTGGCAGAAAGAAATTTATTCTCAAGATTTAAAGGCAGCTTTCAACTCTACAGTAAAAGAAGGGGACAGCTCAGATAAAAATGGGAACACAAATACCTAAATGCTGCTTGGCACCATCACTTCTGGTTCTGGTAAACATCCAGTTCTTTGTCCAAAGTGTTACTGAACAGAATCCAACAACAACAACAACAACATTTTTCACTTGTATACTGCCCCACAGTACTAGAGCACTCTCTGGGCAATTTACACAGAATTATGCAAGGAACAGTCCCCATCCCTCAGCAAGAAGGGTACTTATTTTAGTGACCTTGATGGTTACTTCACGTCCATTCTCATCCCGGGAGGAAGTTCGTTGTGTGTTAATGTTGGTCGCGGTCACGTGGTCTTCTTCAGGTTCTGTCCTTGTTCCTGTGTACGCACGGGCGTGATGGATGATACCGGCATGATTGTTACTGCACGTCCTCATTTCGTGAGGAGAAATTCCATGCCTTTGTTCTCTGTTGTTGTTTTTCGGCCTAACCTTCCATTTTTCGATGTTTCGATTCTCCGAAGCCTTGCCTTCAATGCATTACGGAGCTGAATTTGAGGCATTTGTCTTTTAATCTCTCTGCACTGCATTGCTGACTCCATAGGGAATGTACTGGCGAATGGCACTTCGCACTCCTGCCGCTAGATGGAGAATGGCATGTTGCATGATGAGCCTTACCTCATGGCCACCCGTCTCGGAATGAGAAGCGTGATGAGCAGATTCCTGAGGCCAGGGAGGGGAATCTCTCATCCCGCTTAAATCGGAATTCAGGGGGCGTGGTCGGGACGAACTCCACTTGTCCCACAATGGACGTGCGGTTAGATTACTTTGTACCAGTCCCAAGCGGGACCGCGAACAGCGATGAGATGGACGTGAAGTATCAGCCCTTGTAAGGAAATAAGGCTAATTGAGCCTCTAGGGATAGGTCACGAGCAGAGTCTTGGCTATAGAATTGCAGTTCAACCATTGTTCCACAGGCCTCCATAAATGTAGTGGTGCAACTTGGAGTATCAAATTGCAACTAATTAGGAAGTCCTGATTGAACTTATAGCTAGCTGTAAATCAGAACTGGCCTGTGGATCAGAACTGTGCCTCAGAACTGGAGTCCCGTGGCGCAATGGTTAAATGCCTGTACTGCAGGTAAAACTGTGCTCACGACCTGGGGTTCAATCCCAGGTAGCAGGCTCATGGTTGACTCAGCCTTCCATCCTTCTGAGGTTGGTAAAATGAGTACCCAGCTTGCTGGGGGTGGGGGCAATGTGTAGCCTGCATTCTGTAATTAAACTGTAATCTGCCCAGAGACTCCTTGAAGTGGTATAGGGTGGTATATAAGCAGAACACTTTGCTTTGCTTTATAAGAATTCAACTGGATGCTCATCCCTTACTCATTTTTAACCTTTAACACCATAAATAGGCAACGATGAAGCTAAGGGATAAGATTTTTTTTAAAAAGAAACAACTGCTGGCTAAATATTCCATAAATCTCATTTAGAAACCAGGAAGACTTATGCCAAGCACTACAGTAGGTGCGGCCCTCCGTCTGTTCCCGAAAGCCTTCTGGAAATAGCCTACCTGAGTGGTTCTCAACTTTTAATTCCCAGATGTTCTAGGACTCAAATTCCCAGAAATCCTGGCCAGCATAGCTAGTGGTGAAGGCTTCTGGGAGTTTGAGCTCAAGAAAATCTGCGGAACCAAGGTTAGGAACCAGTGGTTTATCTTTACCTCTGGAAAGTGTGATCTGGTATTTTTCTCACAGCTTGTTGTCTGGGTGGACTGAAGAAAGTAGGAGATTGGATGGAGAGAGAAAAGAGGCTGTGTTCTCACTAATGTTTTCTACGCATCTTAATTTGATGTGTAGGTTTTTTTTCGGGCGGTCACGTGGTGTTTGATGAGCAGTTAGTGTCCTGTTGACAGGGTAGTATTTTACAGTCTGTGCCCATCTCTACTTGCTTACTGCACATCTTTTCCCTTTTTTCCTGGGTTGATATTCTAAGTCTCCGTTGCAGAAAGTGGCAGGAAAAGGGGTACGAAGCTAATTACTGTGTATTTTCTGGGGTCGCACCTCACTAGTGTAGCAAAGAACTGTGCATCTTTAAGGGAAGTTTTTAAAACCAGCCCTTAGCGGTGGTTTAAAAAACTCTGGTGAAAGTGCGCTTCCAGGGGTGTGGTCGGTCGGGGCACCAAATTACTTCCCTTCACGGTTAGGACACGATCTTTTACTGCACAGTTCGCCGCAGCAAAAATGCGCAGAAAATGCTGGTGAGACCGCGGCCAGAGAGAGGGGGGAGGGTGGCAGCAGAAGGCAGAGGGGTGTAATTTTTTCCTTCCTTAATTCCATACACCACTGCCTCCCTCAATTTAGTCTCCAGAGATTTCATTCCTGGTCAAAACATACATGGCGTTCTTCTACTCCACGTGACCTGTGATATTGTCAGGCTGGAGCTCTCAGCAGGCACCCACAGGCACAAGGCTAAGGTGTAATGTACAGAAAGCCAGAAGAAATGACACATTGGGTTGGCACCCGACTCAAGACACCTGCCCACAGGAAGGTCAGACCCTTTCTTCTTTTCTTTGGCCACGTCAAGCTGAGACCGAGGAGCTCAGGCCCTGGGAGGCGGGGGGGGGGGCTTTGGGAAGCTGCCCACCTGCCTGCTTGCCCGTGGCTGAGTCGCTGTAGAGAGTGTTATGAAGTGCCCAATAGATGCAGCAAATGATCCATTTAATGCCTGATGGGCTGGCGTGAAATCTCTTTATCCCTTGGCTGCAATTCTGGAGACACTGGGGGAATGAAAACAGCCATCCGTTCCAGCTGTTACTTCCCTCTTGCCCTCCTCTCTCCCAGTTTACAAATCCCCCAGATCTCCCTGCTTCGCCGGTCGATTTAAATGATAACAGGTTGGAATATTTATCCATTTAAATGAGAACAGGTTGGAATATTTATCTTATCATCTGGTCGTCCTTGGGCACATTTAATTTGGTGTTTACCGTTTTTTTTAATTGTTTTGTTTCTCTCCTACTCCGTCGAAGGCTTGGTTTCTCGGACTGATGCCTCTTCAGAATTCGGATTTTTCTGCTGCAAAGTTGAACTTCTGCTTGAAAGCTTCCCATTGTCTCGGTGGCAAAGCCTTGTTGAAATCAAAACTGGCCTGGATTTTTTTATTTCTTATAATTATTTTTGTAAAAGCAATTTTATTCCTTCCTAAGCCCCTCTTAAGCTTTGTGACAGGTTAACGCTCCTCTGTGTCTCCTCATTTCTTTTTCTTCTCCCTTTTTTCCTACCCCGAGGCAGTATGTGAGTGGGAGAATCTTTGCTTTGCCAGCACTGTTTCCATTTTGGCTTCTGCCAATCGGCATACAGTGAACAAAAAAGAAAATTGGGGGTGGAGGGGGGAGGATAGAAAAAAAATCCCACTAAGTCGGAATGCTTTGCAGCTGTGGAAACCTATAATAACTTCTGTCGGATTACAACTACATCAAAGGTATTATATGTCCCTGAGTAACACATATTTACTGGGCTTTTCAACAGCTGTGTAATTAGTTCTGGATTACTACTTCCCTCCACCACATCTTTAAATAACCATATTTCAAAAAGCTTGCGTCTATTCAAAGGACGGGAGGGATCCTCATTCTGCTTCATCTCATTAATCTCTCTGTCCCCACAAGATGGCAAAATATTATCACCATTATTCTTTATTATTTACCTCTCGCTTTCGTATGCAGAATGGCTCTGCGCTATCTAGTTATGCTTCACAACAATGATAGGTGATAGGTCTTCCCTTGAACAACCCAGGCTACAGAGTTGCATGCGCTTCTTTCTCACCCAGATGGCCTGTTAGACTTGCAACAGTTAGGAGCTGTGAGGAAGGATGCACCTTCCTCACAAGCAGAAACCAGCCCTCACATCACAGCAAAATCATAAGGCAGAGTAAACTGGCTGCCTTAGGCAGTAGATGCAAATGTGCATGTATATGCACACAAGATTGGTTCTCCTGATTCCCAGCCATCCCCCTTTTGGGAAGTGTCCATGCCACAGCTGTGCCAAAGCTGCCACGTTTGCAGCATCCCATCCCTTGATATTTCAGGAGGACTAAAAACTAATTGCAGAGGCTGGCTCTTATCATGTCACAGAGATGGGGCAGGCAAGGGTTGGAACGGGACAGGGGACAGTTTCTGGAGGAGCTGATGATGAACATCAGAATGAGAAGCTCCACTCCAAAATGCATGATGGGACCACATGCACATTCCCATCAGTTTTCCGCCTCCATCCCTGCCTCTGGGTGCTGAAACTTTACAACAGGAGTCTTTCAAGTAGCCTATCTATCTATCTATCTATCTATCTATCTATCTATCTATCTATCTATCTATCTATCTATCTATCTAACTATCTATCTATCTATTCCTTCATTTTCTTTCTTTCTTTTTCTTTCTTTCTTTCTTTCTTTCTTTCTTTCTTTCTTTCTTTCTTTCTTTCTTTCTTTCTTTCTTTCTTTCTTTCTTTCTTTCTTTCTGTCTGTCTGTCTGTCTGTCTGTCTTTCTGTCTTTCTGTCTTTTTTTTGTATCTCTCTCTCTCTCTCTCTCTCTCTCTAGTTGGGCTCAAAGAGACCCTTCCTGCCCCTCAGGGAACAAAGGGCAAACAAGACCATATTTTGAGTGGACTTCATAACCCGTGTCACTCTACATCCCAAAACTTAGTGTTCACAAATATTTTGGCTTCCATATGGCACACAAAGGATATTTTATTGTTTGTTTAAAATAAGATAAGACAAAAGAGGGGGGATGAGAATAAGGGTGACAAGATTGAGTCCAGCTCTCGGAAATAGAGCTGACAGGTGTGTACATGGTCAGACTTCTTAACTTTGCCTACACCTGCTTTAAAGCCACCTCACATAGAAATATTAAGCTTCCTTTGTCACCAAGCTTTCCAGGCCTTGAAATTGGTCTTCCCAAGAATGGTCACCTAGGCAAGCATAGCAGATCTTGACATTTTTAGCCAGTACCCAAAGGCCTGGCTCTTCAGTCCCTCTAAATCAGCTTGAATACTCAGAGAAAGAGAAGGACCCCCTGTCTTTCCTCAAAACAAACCAACCCTTCACTCCATTGAGGTTTTAGCTCATTGATTTAGGCATCTGGAGAAGGAGCCAGATATTGGGAGTCCAGGGCCCCACTGTGTCTTCTCGACAAGTGCTGGACTCTGTGACCCCTAGGACCCCTTCCACAGTCAATCTAAAATATAAAACACTTTGAACAGATACAAGTTTTAAGCAAAAAAAAAAAAACCCCTTACAGAATTCTTGCATGCATAAGACTATATTTTTGTCAATTTTTAAAAAAACTATAAATTGAGCATCATCTTATACACAGAAGGTAAGCTGAGGAGAGAACAGCGTGGTTGTGAAACTGTAATTCTGGGTTGCAAAAATTGGAGGTCATCTTATACATGGGGTTGTTTTATAGACAGAAAAATGTGGTTAGTATCTCTTAAATATCAGTGTACTGTATATTCTACAAAACTGACATGTTTTGTAGCTCTGATGGTGTTATTTCTGAGATTCACAGCTAGTTATAATAGCATTTCATAATTTCTCAGTTTTTGGCAAGAGCCCAAGCCTTGCCTTTACATTGTTCCAGGAGCTCTACAGCAGCCTGTCCTGGTTCCTTAACCAGGTGAGCCCTGTAGCCCACTTGTCACCAGATGTCCAGCAACATCTGATGTGGTCCTTGTTGACCCAGATGATAGAAACAATCCAGTAAAGGTTGGTGTGCATAGTTAGCATGACTTCTCACCTGAGACCTGTCTGGCTTGGGAGGCCCTTCAAGGTAGCGACAGTACCTCCAGTATTGGTCTCAGCCTCCTTGAAGCATGCAAGCCCCTCTGCCTCAACAAGACCTGTGTACATGAAGAAGAAGAAGAAGAAGAAGAAGAAGAAGAAGAAGAAGAAGAAGAAGAAGAAGAAGAAGAAGAAGAAGAAGAAGAAGAAGAAGAAGAAATACCAATGAAATGCTCAATGAAAATTATAAAAACATTGGTGTTATATATCAGGCACAAATTTGAACCCAAAACATAAGTATCTGTTAAATATTGATGTAGAATATATTTTGTTCCTGATATTGCCATTTCTTAAGCTCTGTACCTGTAGTTGTAGCTGCAGGTGTAGTTCTAGTAGTTGTAGTTGTATTCTAAAAATGGCTAAACAGGAAATGGCTTATTTATTAATTATTATTTATTTATTAAATTTATATACCACTCCATCTAGCTACTTGGCTACTCTAGGCGGTTATGTTTGCTACCTACACAAGCTTTGCTCCTGTTTCCAAAGTTGCGTGTGCATCAACTTCCAATATTGAAGACTGCACCTCTGAGCATATGAAGATTTCTGTAATATGAAATATGGGCTTCTGGGTTAACTTCTGTATAGAGCCAAATGCCAGTACTTCCCCCTTGAGGAACTGTAAGCCCCTTGCATCAAGTCTGATTGGGGTCTGTTGGGGCAGATGTAATTCAACGTCTCCCATTCTCTTTTTAATGGATTTAGTGGTTTATTGATCAGGAGGCAACCGTGGGCAGAAATTAGTCAAAGGCACACCTCTTTTATGTGTCCCTGCCAGCCGCAAAGCTCCACAACCCTTTGAGGCAACAGCTGTTCTGGCAACAACTCCCTCCCCCACCGCACCGTCTTCTGTATTCTTCATACACAATGGGGGCGGGGCAGGAGTTGTTCAAGAAACACTCCTGCCTCCCCAGGAAAAGATAAAAGCTCCATATGGCTCATGCCTCAACAGATGCTCTTTCAGGGCGGCTCTTTGTTCACCACCGCCCCACCTCGACGCCCCTCCCAACAGTCTGAGCTTCAATCACAGCACACTTGACAGGGTCTTATTCAGAAACTGGTTTCCTCCAACAAGTTCTTGATTTAGTCCCAGAGGAGGCAGGGAAGATGCTTTTGAGGGAAAGAGTCCAGGGGCTGAATCCCAAAGCAGTCTTGGTTGCCTTCAAGGAAGTTCAGTTCCCTACCCGCAGGCTCTGTCCACACATCTCCTCCGGCATTCTTCCATCTCGCTTTCCTGACCCATTCGTCTCCTCCTTGGAGACAAATGAGAGAGAAGACCCTTCACGTTTACCTTGACTGTTCCTACAAACAGAGGCTTCCTTACACTACTGGTTCCCAACTAGAGATGGGCCCCTTACAAAAAAACAACATGCTGTTTTGCTATTTGTAAGCTTTTGAAACGTTACGAAACAGGGAAACAGTGTTTTGTTATGAATTGAAATGAAATGCTTCTTTTGCCCTTTGAAAATGAAACGTTTCGTTACTCTGTAAAATGGCTCCCTTGTAAGCTACCCACCAAATTTGGTGGCTCTGGGACCCAGGGGAGCCATTTTATACAGCAACAAATAGTTTTGTTATTGCTTCATTTTTTTAAAAATCGTTTAAAACGAAATGAACCTCTTGTAGAAATGAAATGAAACAAAACTCTATTTTGTGCCCATCCCTATTCCCAACCTTAGGTAACCCAAGTATCCTTAGAGGGCAGTTCTCAGATGCCTTTAGCACCAGCTGTGCTGGCTGGAATTTCTGGGAATTTCAATCCAAGAATACCTGGGTTATACCCACAGCAGCTCTGCTTCTTTTCCAATTCTAAAGGGGAAACTATATCTCTGGGACATTCCCCCCCCTCACAATTTTCGGTGCATCATGAAAGCTCCCCCCCCAAAAAAAAAACCAAATAAGCTTTACACACAGCTGAGCTCTCTCTCTGGTGGTTCTGTCAGTGGTTGGTTCTCAGACTTGTAGCCCCAAATAAAGAATTTTTCACTCTCTGGTTCCATAAACATTACCAATCCCCCTAAACAAACTGGTATCAGGCTAGACTGGAGTTTTAGAAACTCTGAGCTACCATGGCTGGTGGTCTAGGAGTTGAACTTTTAAAAAAGCTGCTTCTCCACACTCTGAGATAAATGGCTCAGGCTATTTACTGTTCATATCAATTTCTCTTATTTTCCTTCATAATCCCTTCAACCCTGTTCTGCATTAATTTGCATTTTTAAAAAAATTGTATGTAAAAATATATTGAAGTAGTGCTTTATTACAGTTTCCTTCCATATTTTCCTTACAAAATGTATGTTTCTAAATGTATCCCACCCCCCAGTACTCATGTCTAAGCATATTTTATCCTAAACTACAAATTTACATAGATAAAATTTCTGCCTGGATAATAACTGCCAGAACTGCCTAGCCAGCATAAAACGATTCTAAGCTCTTGTACTAAATGGGACTAGCAATGAAATTTAGCCTAACACGCTTAGAAATTCATACATTTAGAAGAAATAACTCATACTTCATTATAACATATTATTTCCAATTGGTATTTATGTTCTAATATGTGATTGATTGAAAACAAAATGGCACCCCTCAAACCACTTCTGACTTACAGTAACACTACTAGGCTTTGCAAGGGTTTTAGGATGTTCAAGGAATAGTTTGCCACCATCCAATGAATGTTCATGGCTGAGTAAAGATTTGAACCCAGATACGCCGAGTCATTGTCCCACACTATCAACTACCTCGAAGCCCACACTGGCTCTCAACTAGATCACTATTGTTTGTGGGTGATCCCCCATCCGAGTTGTAACTAGATCTGACCCTCCATAGTCTCTGATCAGGCAAGATCGGGTGTGGTGTGGTTATATATATTCTGGTAATTGAAGTCTAAAAAATGTAATGTAATTTTATTTAGGCAGTGGCTAAAATCAAGAAAACGTTTTCTGCGTGCTTCTTGAGTTCTGAATATTAAACCAGAAGAGGCTACGCTGAGCCTACAGAAAACAAAAGCAGCATACCGTACCAAATGGACGTTTGCTGAAGAGTTTCTCCCAACAAAAGAAAACTCCAGCTGGACTATTTGGAAGTCACTTAAGAAACTTCAAAGCAAAGTAGGAAGATCTAAGAATAATCAAGTAAAATGGGTCAATTCGATAAGGACAACTTTTCTGTGACTGTGGAGAAATTTAATCAATGCAGTACTCACATCTGTGCCATACCTCTTGGGAAATCAGTGTGGTAAATAAATAAATAAATAAATAAATAAATTTATGCCTCACCACTAGACATGGGTGTTTCATTTCGGAAGGGGACTGGTTCTGAAACAAAACATTCCAGCATAGCTGGCACTCAGAACGCAGCCCCACACTCCGTATCAAAGTCAACCACTGTCTTACCTTGTTTTAGCTTGTGCTGGGTAAAATTCCAACCAGGAAGAAGCCTCCGATGTAGCATCTTTCCCTCTCCCTGGCACTGGCCAATCAGACAGGGAGGCGGGATGATGCATGTCTTTGTACAGCTCTTGATTGGCCAGCATCAGGGAGAGATAAAGTTGACATATCGGAGGCTTCTTCCTGGTGGGATTTTTGCCCAGCGCGAGGTAAAGCAAGCAAGGTAAGACACTGGTTGATTTTGTTCCGGAGGATGTGACTGCATTCCAAGCACCAGCTGTGCTGGTGTGTTATGTTTCAGAACCAGTGATAACACTATTGAAGTAGCTTGCTTCTGATCAGCAATAGTCTAATTATCTTAACATTTTAATTTGTTTTTAATTTAACTTGTGGCACAGTGGTTAAACAGCTGCACTGCAACTAGAACTGTGCTCACCACCAGGGGTTCAATCCCAGGTAGCTGGCTCAAGGTTCACTTAGCCTTCCATCCTTCCGAAGTCGGTAAAATGAGTACCCAGCTCACTTGGGGAAGGGGCAATGCATAAATACCCTAAATTTTAAACCACCCAGACAGTGCTGTAAACACTGTAGGACAGTATATAGCCAGAACACTTTGCTTTTTTGCTTTTTACCCATATTTCATATACATCCATAATTGAAAATTGTGCAATGCTCTGATACGAATGAAAGAGGAAAAAGATTTTAAAAATCAAAATTATTTTAAAATGAAAAATCGTATTTAACAATAGCCATCAGATGCCTATGGTTATTGGGCTGTGGAGAGAAAAAGGAATGCAGATGTTTGCCGAGGTGTGTGTGGAATGGAGAGAAGCTTGTTCAGTTCCATCTCAATTTGTTGCACATTTTAAGGTGCCTTGGGCCGTGGTCACACCTGGGTTTCGATCCTGATCTTCTGAAGGTCCAGCTTTTCCTCTTCGTCCCATCGCGTGATTTAATATGTGGGACAGGAGTTCCCACGTCCATTTTTTAATTTTATTTTAAAGTACAGTTCAGCCCCCTTGGCCAGCAGGTGGTGCTAGCATTTTTTAAAAAATGGACCACTTGGCTGGGGGAAACTAATGCTTGTAGGACCCGATAGAGCTTCCTGTTACTCCGATGGTGCAGAGAAATTTTTAAAAAAACAGTGCCGATCGGCCCCAGGAACAGACAGTCAGTGCTATGAAAAAAGAAATAAAAAGAAACCTGGATCATCTGCGTGGTCCCATGGTGTCTGCCTCCTTAAAAGCTGGATTTTCAAAGTGAGGCAAAAATTTCCCTACCTCTCCGGTAAGTCTTAGAAACCTCGCTTACGGGATCATTACCGGGTTTTCTTTTCTTTTTCTTTTTCCAAAAAGCCCAGTGGCAGTGGGGATGGCATTTTTACACACAGTTTATCTAGTAATTTAAACTGCTTTTAAAGAGACATGGGACCGGGGCCTTGGTGTCTGTTGCAATGCATGGGCAAGACACATGGATAAATCCTGATGCATGCCAAGGTCTGGAACTGCTGTGCTTCCTAGACTGCCTTGGGTTCGCAGAGCACACAGAAAGCCTAGAGAAATGCACTGAAAAACAATAACAAATGTAAAAGAAAACTCCTAACCTTCTAAGGTTCCTAAGTAATGGCTAGTCTGAAGCCTGTCTCACCAAAGGAAAGATGATTGATCTGTCCATACCTCCCTGCGTGTAATAGCGTCTGACCTTCTTTTTGTGTTGGGTGGTGGTGGGGATACTTCCAGGCTAAGACCACATGAGCTGAACCGACTGCATCCTTCAAGAGCCCTTTAATGAATTAATGCCTTTCCAAATGGATCTCAGTTCACGATAAGAAGCTGCACAGCCTGATCCTAAATCACTCGGAGGCAGTTTATTCAGGCCCAATTGATTTCAAGTGCCAGGAAGCTGCACGGCTTGCTTGCATCTGATGGCTATTGCATTATATATCCTTTGCAGCACACCGTGGGATTTAACGGCGCCAAAAATGTAATTTCAGCACAAACTCCAAAAGTCATTAGGACTCTGTCTTCTTCGTTCCTGAGACCATTTCGAAGGACACATTCCCCTCGGCTGCAAGAAAACATAGGAATTAGGAAAAGGACCTGCCTCTCAGGGCAGCCACATCCAGATCTGGGTTGGGAGTTCTAGGACAGTGGTGGCAAACCTTCGGCACTCCAGATGTTTTGGACCACAGCTCCCACAGTCCTTTGTCATTGGCCACACAGGCTTGGAATTCTGGGAGTTGTGGTACAAAACATCTGGAGTGTCGAAGGTTCGCCACCACAGTTCTAGGATGTGGCATCAGAAGACTCCTTGAGAGATGAATGGCTGGGTCTTGACAGATGCATTTCAACCTAGACGTCTTCTCCAGTGGCCATGTCATGGCTGTAATTAGACATGGGCATGGAGCGGAAAAATTCTCGTTTCCGTTTTCAGTTATCGTTATCGTTACGTAATGGGTAACGGTAACGAGAATTACTCCGCTCCAGCTCGAACCCGAACCGAAAAAGAAAAATTGGGTCTGATTTTTCGTTGTCGTTCATGGCATCGCGGCGATCGCGCAATGCCAAGCAGCACAGAAAAAAAGTTTTAAAAAAACCTGATTCCTGGCCAAAAAAGCAGGCGAAAATATGCCTGCCTCAGTGAGGGCACCTACCAGAGAGGGGTGGTTTCTGGGGGTGTCCCCAGCCTTCCCCCCCTCTCCTGTCCTGGGCTGCTGGTACCAGGCTGGGGGGCCATCCTCGTCGTCTCCATTTGCCATGCGGTGGGGGGGATCCAAAATGGCAACCACAATATTTATTTTTAAATCATGGTCCAAAAACCCACCAAAGCACCACAGAAACATTTGAAAATTAGGTATTTAAAATGCCTGATTTTTATAGTAGCAGCAGTGGGTTTTTCTTGCAACAAAACGTCTCCATTGATTTTATTTTATTTTTATTTTTTTACACCTGCGCAATGATGGGCTGGCCATGGGATGGGACCATGCAAATTTTTGGACCCATTCCACCAATCGCATGGCCAGGTTTTGACTGAGACTTCTGGATGTGCCAGAGGGCATAAAAAGCCCACTAACCCTAACCCTAACCCTAACCCTAACCCATACGCCAGTACACTGTCCTTCTTAGTGGGTCAGAGGCACCCAGAGGTGCAGCCCACTAACCCACCCTAACCTTAACCGTAACCCTAACCCTAGCCCTTACCCTAACCCCAACCCTAACCCAGATCCATACGCAAGTACGCTTCCCTTCTTAGTGGGTCACAGAGGCACCCAGAGAGGTGCCTCCCAGCCAGAGCCCTCTACCCCTACCCCTAACCTATACGCCAGTACGCCAGTATGCTTTCCTTCTTAGTGAGTCAGAGGCACCCAGAGAGGTACCTCTGCCACTTACCCCCCAACCCTAACATAATGTAATGTATGGTACGCGGCGGCAACACGAAACGCTTCCCTTCCCTTCCCTTCCCTTCTTAGTGGGTCAGACGTCAGAGGCACCCAGAGAGGTGCCTCCAAGAGCCCACTTACCCCAACCCCAACCCCAACCCCAACACAAACGACAAACGACAAATGGAAATGACAAATTTTTGACAATTTCCTCGACAAATGGAAAGGACCCGAAACGGACCCATCCTGACAAACGACAACTCGAAACGTCATTTTTCCTGGTCGTGCCCATCTCTAGCTGTAATAACATAATTAAAGTGGCCTGTTGGCCAGATGGTGAGTAATATGAATACAATAAATAAAATAAATAACTAAATAATCAAGTGTTTCTTCTGTGCGAAGCAGTCAGAAGCTTGGACTTTGATTTATCCACTGTAGCCACTGCATTCTTTTCACTGATGCTCTGATGAAAGCCTACCCATGGTCTCACTACATTTAATCATTTCATTCTGTGCATGCAAAACATTTTTACCTTATATTTCTCCTAGAAAGGACCAGAGAGAACTCAGAGAATTGAAAAAATAATGTGAATGCAACCACCCCCACAATAAAATATTGCAGTATTTCAAAAGAATTAAATATTTTTGAAATTTGCATTAAAACATATTTAAAAACAACAGAAGTATAAAATCCATTTAAAAATACTCTCCTTGGTTATCCAGACACCATAAAAAAGTGTGCATCAAGAGGAAGGTCTTTGCCTTTGGTTGTGCAAGGACAGCAAAGATGAGGCCATCTTGGCTTCCTTTAGGATGGAGTTCCAGAGTCTGGGGGCAATGGCAGAGAAGTCCCTTTTCCTGTGTCCTTAGCCAACATACCTGGGAGGGTGGTGAGACAGAAAGAAAGACTTTCCTTGATGATGACCTAAATCTCCAAAGGCTCCTAATGGAAGATGTAGACACTGAGCTAGCTTAGAACTATTTAGGGTTTTATAGATCAGAACCAGCATTTTGAATTGTGCATGGAAATGAGTCAGCAGCTAGTGGAGCTGCTATAACAGGAAGGTTATAGGATCTCTCTAAACAGCCCCAGCTAACAATCTGGCTACTGCATTTTGGATCTGCTGAAGTTTCCAAACACTTTCCCACTTTTGGCTGTATATCATATTCGCTGTGTTTTCAACTGTTTTAGTTTTTGTTTTAGTACATTTCTTATACTTCCAGTAATTCCTATATTCTTATTGTTGAAGAGTATGGTTTGTGGAAGGGCATGTATCTTGTTCCCTTTGTGTAAGACATCTACTATCAGCGGGGAGCCTTACTCTGCTCCATGGTTCCAGCTGTGTTAAGGATATTCACACGTAACAACTGCATTCTTATCATTTATCCTAACTGATACTGATACCTAACTGATACCCTATCTGAACTGACAACCATAGAAAAATATTGTGATATGAAATAGAGATGAAATGTGTGTAAACAGTACAAGCCAGTGTAGTGTACTGGACAGAGTAATATGCTAGGACTCATAAAACCTGGGATAGGATCCCCACTCAACCATGGAACTGGTAAAAACACTCCTTAGATATCTTCCTTAGCTTGAAACCCTTCTTAGAGTTGCTATGAGTCTATTTTGCCTTAAAGGCACAGAACAACAGTACTGTATAACCTTGCTGGTGCTTATGCAGCATTGGTTAGGCCTTACCTTGAGTACTACTGTGTCCAGTTCTGGAAGCCACACTTCAAGAAAGATGCTGACAAATTGGAACAAGTTCAGAGGAGGACGACTGTCAGGCCCCTGCCAGAACCCATTCGGGACACTGAGGGGTTAATGGCTGAGGAACTCCCAGATGAACCATCAGGGCTGTCAGTTCCTCCAGTAGCTGTGCAGAAAAATGATACAGCATCTTCAGGGAATTCTGTACCCTCCTAGAGAGCTGCTGACCCCAGACAGCAAATACTTTTTACCAAGAGGAATAGGGATAAGCTGTACTTGAGTAGAAGGCATTTACACTCACAGAGTCCTGAGTTTTGACATAATGGGTCTTCAGGGAAGTGGGAGTTGCTCTCTGGAGACATAAAGCAAGCACCCAGAGTTAGGGCAATTTGTGGGAGCAACAAGTCAACTGGACCTGCTTCTGCCTTCCTGCTGTGATTCCTGACCTCTTTTGGATCCTTGTTCCTGGCTGGCAACCCTGGACTACGCTTCTTGACCCTGGACTTTGTCACAGTAAGCTACTGTTTGCATTTCGGCTTTTGACCTCTGGACTGTTTATCTTGGACTCTGTTTTGTCTTCTGGCTCCACGTGACTCTAGCTGTGTGTATTTCTGGACTCTGCTTAACTCCTGCCTTGCTATATTGTTGTCTTGACTCTGAGCCTGTAATAAAAACTCTGAACTTATCTGTGTGGAGGGTCTGTGGGTTGTGACAACGACAAAGATGATTGGGGTAGGGTCAAAACCAAGCCGCATGAGGAAAGACTGAAAGAATTGGGTGTGTTTAGCCTAGAGACAAGAAGACTGAGGGGTGATGAGGTAGCACTTTTTAAATATTTGAAGGGCAGGATTTGTCCTCGATCATCCCAGAGTGCAGGATGTGCAACAATGGGCTCAAGTTAAGAGAACCCAGATTTCTACTGAAATCAGGAAAAAATTTCCTGCTAGAGCTGTATGGGAGTGGAACCAATTATCTCAAGAGCTGGTGACTGCTTCAACACTGGAGGCATTCAAGAGCAATTTGGATAACCACCTGGCAGATATCCTTTGATTTGAACGCATCTGGTGGGGCCGCTGTGAGATACAGGAAGCTGGACTAGATGGGCCTTTGGCCTGATCCAGCATGGCTCTTCTTATGTTCTTATGTTCTTATGTATTCCTGCATGGAGCGGGACTTGATGGCTGTAGACCCCTTTCAACGTCACTATTTTATTATTCTATTTTTATTTATTTATTTATTTATTTATTTATTTATTTATTTATTTATTTATTTATTTATTTATTTATTTATTATAGGATTTCTATTCCGCCCATCTTCCCATAGGAACTCTGGGCAGCTAACAGTAGGCCGATCAATTCGGCCAGAAATAACAACAAACAACATACACACACACAACAAACAATTTAAAAACATAGTGTGCACCCTTGGCGTAAGACTTCTAACTAAATAAAATAAACAGATGGTGGGGGGAAAAATTATATGGTCAATTCCCAACCAGCCTTGTGATTTAATGTATCTGAGATGATTAGGAGATCACTTCCTAGTCACAGAAGTCTACTCCTGACATTGACGTAAATTGTTCACACCACAGAAGGGGATACAGCTTATCTCTTGCCAGGTCATAGAGTGACAACTAGAGATGGGCACAAAATGAATTTTTAATTCTTTTTGTTATTCATTATTTGTTTCATTACGGAACGAAATGAATAACAAGAAGACCCATAAAGAAAAATGAAACGAAATGAAACAGAAATTTTCATTTCGTTCAATTTGTTTTTCATTTTCCCATAGGAATGCATTGAAGTGATGCATTCCTATGGGAGAAAGCTGGCACTTACCCCCCCACACACGCGGGGTAACCTGTAGGCTTTATTTTCCTGCCGAAGCTGCTGCCAATCAGCTGTAGCGCAGGGCGTCAGTGAGAAAAAAAGTTTAAAAACTCTGCCATTTCCCCCACCTGATCAGGCACAATCAGGTGGGGGATTAAAAAAATGCACCAACCCAGTCCGTGGGCCAGCTGGTCGGCACAGTAAGAAAAATAATAATAATAAAACCCCACACCAACTCAGCCCGTGGGCCAGCTGGTTGGCATGATAAGGGGGAAAAAACACTGACCCAGCCCATGGGCCAGCTGGTTTATGTGAGTAAATATAAAACAAAATTTTAAAAATTAAAAAACGCACCAATCCAGCCTGCAGGCCAGCTGGTCAGCACAGGTAAAAAAGAAAAAGAAAAAGAAATGTGATGACCCAGCTCGCGGGCCAGCTGGTTTGCGTGAATAAAAATAAAAAAATGAAAATGAAAATCGAAGCAAAAAATGAAATGATTTTTTTTTAAAAATTGTTTTGTTTTTAACAACCCCGAAACAATTAAAAAAAACGAAAATGAAATGAAATGCCATTTTGGCATTTCGTACCCATCTCTATTAACAACTGAAGCCTCTGGTGAGGCTTACACTTCCTAAGATCTCCAGACGGGGAGACAAATCTCAGGGTGAGAAAGAACAGAGGGGAAGGTTTTCCTCCCATCTCCCTCTGTTTCCAAGTGGCAGCAGGGCTCAACGGAGCAGCATGGAAATCTTTGTGTGTATGTGTACGACCTGGAGGCATTCCAAGCAAGGTGGCTGGGTCAGCCAGCTGTGCGGGAAGAGGAGAGGCCACAGGTTGATTCAGAATGAAGCACCAAGAAGAACTTCATGCCCATCTGTAAAGGAGACTAGGGACTCTCTTTGAGCAAGGTAGAGAGTGGAATGCCATCCAAGCCAAGCCTGGAAAAAGACATCTTGTGGCTTGGCAGTGATGCTTTCACAGGTCCTAGCAAGACTGACTGGGTGCATCTGTAACACTTTTTAGTTCTATTGGGCTATTTGTTTACTTAGATGAAACTTGCAAATGCAGTTTCACAAAACAAGTCTGTTCTTATTCACAGATATATAACAGAAAACATGGCCAACAACAACAGCAAATGTATCCCCCATGCCACTTCCTTCACAGTGACACTCATATGGACGGAGTCAAGGAGCAAGACTAGGAAGAGATCAAATGGTGGAGTCTTCATTTAATTTTGTTGTACGAAAGTACAATGACAAAAAAGTTATTTAATTCCATTCAGTTCAATTCAATTCAATCATTGAACTGCCACCAATGCAATATGGCCACTTCTCAGCCAGCTTCCTGGTTCTGAGGGTCCTGGGGTGAAAGGCATTGTGGGAAGGATTTTTTTAGCCACTAGTTACTTGTGCTTCTATCCGTGGTATTTCTGTGGGGAAAATGGATGCTGTGGGTCCCTAACAGCATTTAATTGAACACGGCTGCCAAGTTGAGTGTATTGAAAGTGGAAGTCTATGTTCTGTTGTTGTTTTCTGTGAGCAATTAGAGGGCTAGGTTTTTCAGTAATTTGCAAACAAGCCCCATTAAACCTGGCTTTAATGGGGCCAGGATTTTGTGCTAAATAATTAAAGAGAGAAATGCAACAAGCAAAAGAAAAGTAGAGAGGTCTTGTTTCAAAAGAAGAGTGTTATGCAAGTTCAGACCTGGCTTGCTTCTAGGACTATTAACTAGTGGAGGAAATGGTTGAGCTCTAGCCAAATAAGCAGTTCAATAATGAATTCTGTGTGTGCAGATGGATATCTAAATTGGGTTGATTTGAGGAGATTCTGAAGATTTACAGAAAGGATCCTTCAAAGGAGACCCAGATTTAGACCCAGTTAGCATTTGGAAAGACTGATGAAAGGTGCAGGATCTGTTCCTGATAATTCCAGAGTTCAGGACATATAATAATGGGCTCAAGGTAGTGGAAGCTAGATTTAGGCTGAAGAGGAGGAAAACAGGGATGGGCACGAAACAGAAAAATAATGTTTCATTTAGTTTCGTGCTCACTCCCGTTTTGTTTCGTATGAATTTTTTAAAAAATATTAATACAAAATGAAACAAAACGAAATGAAATGAAATGGCTCCCCTGGGTCCTAGAGGCACCAGATTTTAAAGGGCTCCTGCTGAACTATTATTGGCTGGAATCCTTTAAAACTGGGGCAGGTTTAAAGGGGTCCAGCCATTGACAGTTCGGCAGAAGCCCTCAGAAAACGATGGAACGCAATGGTTCATTTTAGAGATGGGCACAACCAGAAAAAATTACGTTTCGAGTTGTCATTTGTCGGGACGGGCCCGTTTCAGGTCGTTTCCGTTTGTCGCGAAATTTTTCAAAAATTTGTCATTTCCGTTTGTTGTCTGTCGTTTGTACAGTGGTTTAGGGAGCGTAACGTGCAGCCGCCGTTATACATTATGTTGGGGTTGTTAGTGTGACAGGAAACCTCGTTGGCACTTCTCTGCCTCACTAAGAACATTATGTTAGGGTGGAGGTTAGTGTGTCAGAGGAACCTCGTCGGCGCTTCTCTGACTCACTAAGAAGGAAAGCATACTGGCGTACTGCCGTACAGGTTACGCTTAGGGAGGGAGGGAGGGAGGGAGTGGGTCTCTGGAGTTGAAGGCACCTCTCTGGGTGTATCACTCTGACCCACTAAGAAGGGAAGTGCACTTGCGTACGAATCTGGGTTAGGGTTGGGGTTAGGGTAAGGGCTAGCCTTAGGGTAACGGTTCAGGTTAGGGTTAGGGTTAGGGCTAGGCTTAGGGTAACGGTTCAGGTTAGGGTTAGGGTTAGGGTTGGTGGGCTTTTTATGCCCTCTCTGGCACATCCAGAAGTCTCAGCAAAACCTGGCTATGCGATTGGTGGAATGGCTCCAAAAATTTGCATGGTCCCATCCCATGGCCAGCCCATCATTGTGCATGCACAGGTGTAAAAAAATAAAAATGAAAATAAAATAAAATAAAATAAATATGACGTCTTATTGCTATAAAAAACCCACTGCTGCTACTATAAAAATTCAGGCATTTAAAATACCTAACTTTCACATGTTTCTGTGGTGCTTTGGTGGGTTTTTGGACCACAATTTTAAAAGAAAAATTGCGGTTGCCATTTTGGGTCCCCCCCACCGCTTGGCAAATGGAGATGATGAGGATGACCCCCCCCCCAGCCTGGTTCAAGCAGCCCAGGACAGGAGAGGGGGGGAGGCCAGCCCCCCCCCCAGAAACCACCCCTTGGTAAGTGCCCTCACTGAGGCAGGCATATTTTCGCCTGCTTTTATGGCTGGGAATCGGGTTTTTTTATTTTTAAAACTTTTTTTCTGTGCTGCTTGGCATCGCGCGATCGCCGTGATGCCATGAACGACAATGAAAAATCAGACCCAATTTTTCTTTTTCGGTTCGGGTTCGTGCTAGAGCGGAGTAATTCTCGTTACCGTGACCCGTTACATAATGATAACGAGAACCGAAAACGGAAACAACAATTTCGCCTAGTCGTGCCCATGTCTAGTTCATTTCAATGCAAAAACGACCATTTCATTTCGTCTATAATGAAATGCTGCTTCCTCATTTTGTTTCATTTCATTTTGTTTTGTTCTGTAACAAAACGACAAAACAGCATTTCATTTTTTGTTTCCTGCCCATCCCTAGAGGAAAGATTTCTTAACTTCTACAGCAGACAATGGAACCAATTATTTCAGGAGGTTATGAATGTGCCAACGCTCGAAGCATTCAATAAAAAATTGGACAACTCTGTCACATCACCCTTGATTTGGGATTCCTGCATTGAGGAAGGGGCTTGGCATGATGCCCTTATAGCCCGTCTGTCAACTCGATCATTCCATGATTCTGTGAAAATATGTATTCAGATAAGTCTCAGTCCAAACTGAATCAGTTCAGAAGAACAGGAATCTAAAGTACAGGTATACCCAAAGCAGGTCAGTTGAAATCTGAAACTCCTGAAGATTCTTTAATAATAATAATAATAATAATAATAATAATAATAATAATAATAATAATAATAATAATAATAATAATAATAATAATAATAATAATAAAATAACCTTTATTATCAAGGTACAACCTGTGTACAATGAAAATGACTGAGTCTCCCTCCCCCTCAACCCCATCCCACTTTTAAAAAAACCACTCAATCTCATTCACTTTGTGCGCTTTTTGCACAACTCTCCGGCCTATGAGTCTATCATGCGTTATCACTTCTCATTCAACAGTCTAACAGCCCACGGATACAAACTATTTGTTAGCCTGTTGGTATGACAGGCTGTACTTCTGTATCTGCTGCCCAAGGGTAGGAGAGTAAAGAAGTGCTGACCAGGGTATGAATCATCCCTGATAATTTTCCTCGCTCTCCTAAGACAGCGTCCCTGACGATGTCATCCAGTGGACTCAAGAGACATCCCATGATGTCTTGAGCTGTGTTCAATGCCCTCTGTAAAGTCTTTTTGTTTGCAGCTGTTAACCCAGCAAACAAAACTGTAATGCAATATGTGAAGACATTTTCTATTGTAGACCAGTACAAGGAAGTCATCAACTGCTGTTCCACATTGTTCTTTCACAAGAGCCTGAGGAAATTGTGGAACCCAGGTGGGTTTTTTTTTGGGGGTTGTTGTATGTTATATCTTGTTAACCGCCCTGAGTTCCCATTTGGGAAAATCAGGTGGTAAATAAATAAATAAATAAATTCTCTGTTGGGCCTTCCTGACCACCTGTATTGCATTAATTTGTTTCGTTTCAGTCTTCATTTTGTTTTATTTTGTTAATAACAGATTTTTTAAAAGAATTTTTGTCATGAAATGAAATGAAACAAAACACTTTGTAAGGCTATGAATAATGGGGAGATTTCCTTTTCTTTATTTAACAGGGAGCCCACTGCCCTAAATCAAAGACCCTCAAACCTTCCAATCAATTTGCTTTCAAGCAAAGAATCCTCTGTAAACAAGCTAGAAACCTAATGGCTAGCTGCTGCACGGAGAGATCGGAGAGATAAGTTCAACAGCTGATTAATGGTGCAGTGAGGGAAGGAAGGAAAATATATTAAAAAATTACCTCCATAGTCCTACTTAATCATAAAATCAAAAGAGTGTGGGTTTTTTTTTTTTTTTGCATTAATCGGGAAAGGAAAACAATCAGTTTAAATCAACTTGCAGACACAGGCAGCAGAGGGAAGAGCTCAGTTCCTGTCTTCAGGCAGATCAAGATCAGAGATAAGCTATCTCCACAGCTGAGGGGGGGGGGAGAAAGGAAAGCAGATAAATCAGTTTAAAAATAAACCTCTTGTTCTCAAGAGGGCTGGCTCAAGAGGCAAGGATCAATCATTTCATTTCCGAAATAAAAATGGTGTTTTGTTTCATGTGTGGGTTCCTTCTTCTCCCAGGCTACGTTTCCTTGAGGACCCAATAAAGACACATTTTTCAAAGTACTAACAGGTGTTTTATTGAACTCATCCAAAACAGTGGAGGCACGTTTCTTAACAACAGTTCCAACTTCTTCAACATCAACAATAAATGGGTTGTTTCTGGATTCTTGGGAAGGAGTAAATACAGGTAAGTTCAAGCCCCCTTCTACTCCAGGGGATAGGTGATCCCACCAATTTCTTTCCCCTCCTTCTCGCAAGGGGTCAGTTCCCGCACTTGCACCCTAGCCTCCATAGTGGGTTTGGGTCCAGATCTCTTTGAGATCCTGTGCTTGAAGGGATAGTCGTCCCTCAAGGTCAAACCCCTCCTGATACACTTCCTCCCAGTCCATTCCTCCTCCTCCCCCAGCTTGGCTAGCCATTTTTCTCAGGCCAGTTCTTGCCTGATTTCTTTCCATTTTCTGTTATATTCCCAGGCGTCTCTTTCTCTCCAGTAGGAACAGCACTTTTGGTGTGCCCATTTCCTGTAGCTCTCAGCCTCGGGCCGGGGCATCATCATCTGCTCCCAATCTCCCGTCCATGGGTTTTCCATCCATACCCATTCCCAGTCTGGGGGTAGGATGCATGGTTTCCCATTTTTACATTGTCCAAACCCCACCTCTATCACCGCTGATTGGTTAGGTTTTCCCGCCTCTACCAATTCCACCACTACTGGGGTCTCGGCCTTCTTTTCCTCCTGACTCCACTCAAGTATTTTCACAGACTGTTCAAACTGTTTCCACAGTTCCTCATGCTCTTGCTCCTCTCGCCTTGAGTGGCTCTCCTTTCCTCCCTCCGTTTCTGTCTTGCCCACCATTCTTCCCCTTCTATTTCCCATGGTGCAGGTGGCACTCTTCCACTGGTAGCCCTTTCAGGGAGGCTTTCCGCACATTTCATTTCCTGATGACACACTGTTTATTGTTTCATTTCATTTCGTAAGGGTTCTTAAGCTTATGAAATGATGAAAAAGTGTAATTTTTCCTAAGGTGCCCATCCCTACTTAGAATTGAGGGAAAGAAGTTGTCAATAGAAATGAATGGGGCAAGTTTGCTTTTTCCGCAGACAGATGAAAACAAGCCTGAGACATTCCAAAGGTAACTTCCCACCCCAGGAACTTATGGATGCCACAACACCTCCCTTCCCCAAAAAAACAAAGAGGACAACCACATTACCCAAAACGGTGGGAAATACTACAGATTTGAGGCATGCTGATTTGCAATCTTCTGTGTTACTCTGACAATGCAACGGGAAATGTGGATCACCCTGGAGTCCCACTACCCAGTCTGTAGCTTTTCTATTTTAATTTTGTTTTAATCCTTTCAGATTGATTCAAACATGTGAATTCAAGTAGCGGTACCTCTACTTACTAGTTTAATCCCTTCTGAATGCATGCTCTTAAGCTGAACAACTCTTAAGCAGAGCAGCCCTATCTATTTTTTTTAAAAAATTAAAAAATAAAAATAAAAAGCTAAGTAGAGTAGACAGCATCTAAAATTTGTAAGGCAGCAGTTAAAATGCCAATGGTTTTTCACTCTTAAGTTTAATTGCTTTTAAGTTGAGCCGCTCGTAAGTAGAGGTCCCACTGTATTTGAATCAAGGCAGAAAGGGAGGATGAGGTGGGTGCACTCACACACAGAGAGATCTTCCCAACTTCTTCCTTGCCTCTTATCTCTTTGAGATATGAGCATACATGCACACACTGTCACATGCATGCACACAAATGCATTGTGTAGCAAAGCCTCTCTCCCAAGACTCTTTTTTATTTGAATGTTTTTAAAAAGTTTCTCCTCCCAGGCAACATTCCTGTAATATTATTTTATTTAATTCATGTTAATTTTCTTTTCACATTTTAACAAATTTATTTATGATCTTATTTATTTATATACCGCCCATCTCGCTACCAATGCCACTCTGGGAGGTTTACAGCAAGACAGAACAACAAACAACAAGCAACAAATAGTGAAACATAGCACAAAAATGCAATGAAAGTGATATAACTTGAATTTAAAACTATAACATAAACAGCACTAATATTCAGTAACAAAACAGTCAGAATGGTGGACTCATTGGCTTTGGAGCTGGTATAACAATGCAGTCTGTTGCTGGTCAGGCCTATCTGAACAATAGACATGGGCACGACCAGAAAAAATGACGTTTCGAGTTTTCGTTTGTCGGAACAGGTCTGTTTCGGGTCGTTTCCGTTTGTCGCGAAATTTTTCAAAAAATTGTCGTTTCCGTTTGTCGTTTCCACCGCGATTTAGCAAAATGTGACTTCCCAGAGCATAGGGGCATCCCGCAATCAGGGCCGGCGCTAGGTGTTTTTGCGCCCTAGGCGGCAGGCGGGCGGGCGGGGGGGGCGCGGGCGGGCGAGTGGGCGGGTGGCGGCGCGGGCCGCAGGCAGGCGGCGGCGCGGGCGGACAAGCGAGTGGGCAGTTAGGATATCACTTAGGGATAGAGGTTCTGTTCTTGGCTTGCACCCCAAATGTGTGTGTGTGCAAGCAAATTGAAGTTGGGAAAATAGAAAATAAATGGTAGTATATAATATATTTTAAAATACATCCACACCTCCCACTCCCAGTCGAACCTCCCCCTTTATCCAATATCAGAAAAAAATCCTCACAAACTGCCAGAGAAGAAATAAAGAATAAACTGCTATTCCCTTCAGCAGACAAAGCTGCAGGGAATCAAAGAAATTATTTTCTAAATTCAATTCCCTCCCTGCCTGCCTAACTTAAATCCTAAAGCCTCCAGCCTCCCTCCTCAATCTCAATCGGATCACACCAGCACCAGCATCCAGCCCTCCTCCCTCAACTACATCCATACACCCGACTGCGATTTCTGGAAGGTGCCTCGGCTTTTTATACCCACCGAGACATCCAGAAGTGTCAGTCAAAAACCTGGTGATGCCATTGGTGGAATGGTTCAAACAATTTGCATGGTCCCATCCCATGCCCAGCCCAAATGGGCAGGTCTAAAAAAATAAAAAATAAAATAAAATAAAATAAAATCAATACGTTTTATTGCTATAAAAACCCACTGCTGCTACTATTAAAATTCAGGCATTTAAAATAAATAAATTTCACATGTTTCTGTGCTGATTTGGTGTGTTTTTTGACCACGATTTCAAAAGAAAAATTGTGGTCGCCATTTTGGATCCCCCCCCCACCGCATGGCATGCAGCGAGACAGACGACGAGAATGACCCCCACCCCCAGCCTGGTGCAAGCAGCCCAGGACAGGAGAAGAGGGGGGGGGAAGGCCAGGGACCCCACAGAAACCACCCCTCTGGTAGGTGGCAAAGTCTCAGACAGGCATATTCTTGCCTGCCTTTTTGGCCAGGAGTCGGGGTTTTTTAAAAAAAACTTTTAAAAACTTTTTCTGTGCTTCGCATTGCGCGATTGCCATGATGCCACAAACGGAAACGAAAAACCCGACCAAATTTTTCTTTTTTCGGTTCGAGTTCGAGTTCTGACAGCTTAATTATCGTTACCGTTTCCGTTACCTAATGGAAACGATAACTGAAAACGGAAATGACAATTTCACCGAGTCGTGCCCATGTCTACTGAACAACCATGTTTTTAACTATCTAAAGGTGTTTAGTGAAGGCATCAGGTGAATATTGGGAGGGAGATGATCCTACAAGCATGGTGCCACTGCCAAGAAGGCCTGGTTTCTGGTCTATTCCTTCAAGGTCTCTCTCAAGGCCCTGGTCCTCAGCTGCCCACATGGAACGAAAGAGTCAGTCAGGCAGAACTTGACGGCAGAGGAAGCAAAGCAAAGCAAAGTAAGCTCCCTTTCAGACGCTAACAATTGGAACAGAAAAAAATGCTTGTTTCATTGCCTAATGATACAGTTTTTGCACAATGCCACCTATAGGACTGTAAGAAGAGCTGCAAGCAGTTCTATTTAAATATGGCCTTTTAAACTGAAAATACTGTACCAACATTTCCTGGTGCAACTTCACAGCAAGCAAATGTCTATTTCCTTTGCTGTGTAGTCATGCCAGAAATGGAAATCAAAGAAAAGAAATTAGGAGGGACCAGAAGGGCAAGAGGCCAGATGTCCACAATGCCAACTGCACGATTCTCACCCCTGCCTAGGGGCAAGGCTGCCAATGGAGCCCCTCTGGGTCTTCCTAGCGTATTCACCCCAGAAAAAAAAAACACAGATGCCATGCAAATGAGTCCTTCTGATGTCACAGAGGCAAGCGGGGGGAATGCCAACATTTCTGGATCAGCTGATAATAGAACTGGAGAAGAATTGGAGTAAATGGCTCCAGAATCCAGTGAAAACCTGATGAATTAGGTGATATGGAAACACAGATTCAAAGAGAAAAAGCCCATTTTTGTCACCTGGGCAAAGGGGAAAATGTGCCCAGGCATTGGCTGCTGCCAGTACATCAGTTGGCACAGTTTTCCTTATGGGCAGTTTTCCCATGCCTGACACGGCTAGTGTGTTTTGTGTCAGGCTGACCCCCAGCCCATAGGGATTTTAGCTCCCTGCTTTGCCAGGACCTGGGCAATAAGAAGCCTCATGAGCTATGATGATGGAACTGGCTTTGTACCAGATGGCACAACAGGACCACGTGCACCTACCTTGAAAGTTTCCCCAATCCTTTCTTTTCACTCCTGTCATTTTTGGGATGCTTTTACACGACCCCTAAAATCCGAGGCAAAGGGCTCCCAGATGTGGAGCTTAAAATTGTTTTCCCACCAGCTGCAGACTTTAAAAAAACATTAAGTACGCCCACGCCCACCTAAGAGCACCCCAGCGCATTTTACAAGTACCAGGTCTCCGGAGGTAAAAAAAAATCTTCCAATGCGGATTGTAAAGCTGTGGATGCTGGGTTCTCCTCACCTTCTGTTTGTTTTTTTGTCCCCGCCACCCCTTTAACAGACAGGAATCCCTACGGGGCTGCTACGGGGCTGCTACGATGGTAGACGGAGGTGAGCGGAGGTGAGCCTGCATTTTTCTCCCTTTTTTCTCCCTCCCCTCACCACAGACAGGAGCAATGGAGTGCGTAAAGGTGGGAACACAGGAAGCAGGACAAAACCCCATGATCTCTGGTCTGAATTTAAGTTGCCAGCGGATTTTAGAGGTCGTGTAAAAGTGTCCTTAGTTATTTATGGCAACCATCATTGTCCATGCACAGCGCACATTAAAAGTATCTTCCTGCTTAGCCACTGGCTCCTGGCTCCAGCTGGGAAATGTGTGGCCAGGCTTTGGGGTCGTCTCACCCACAAAAATCAAGATTTCAATGGTAGTCTCATCACATGTAATCGATCCCCGGGGTGCTGGAAAGAAGCCATAGAAAGAAGATCAGTCCCTATTTTTGGTGTCTGTCTTAATTTTCCCCAAGGCAAAAAGTGGCTCTACCAATTCCACATGCTTCTTGTATTTTCCAGGGTGATTGTGGACAGAAGCTGGGTTCCGTGTTATCACGAGTCACATTCTGATATTGACATATGATTCTGAATTGTAGAAGCAGAGGAAGGAAGGGGGTATGAATGAAGGAAGGAAGGAAGGAAGGAAGGAAGGAAGGAAGGAAGGAAGGAAGGAAGGAAGGAAGGAAGGAAGGAAGGAAGGAAGGAAAAGGAAGGAAGGAAGGAGGAAGAGAGAGGAACAAAGGAAAGAAAAGAGAGATGCAGGGAGGGAGGGAGGGAGGGAGAGAGGGAGGATGGAATAAAGGCTGATACTTCACGTCCATCTCATTGCTGTCCGTGGTCCCGCTTGGGACCGGTATGAAGTAATCTAACCACATGTCCATTGCGGGACAAGGAGAGTTAGTTTCAACCACGCCCCCTGAACTGCTATTTAAGTGGGAGGAGAGAGTCCCCTCCCTGGCTTCGGGAATCTGCTCATCACGCTTCTTGTTCCGAGACGAGTAGTCGTGAGGTAAGGCTCGTCACACAACGTGTCATTCTCCATCTAGTGGCAGGAGTAAGAAGTGCCATTCACCAGTACATTCCCTATGGAGTCAGCAATGGAGTGCAGAGAGATTAAAAGACAAATGCCTCAAACTTAGCTCCATAACGCATTGAAAGCAAGGCTTCAGAGAATCGAAACATTGAAAAACGGAAGGTCGGGTCCGGGAAAAAAAACAGAGAACAAAGGCATGGAATTTCACATCTCATCATGTAACGAGGACGTGCAGTAACAGTCATGCCGGTATCATCCATCACACCCGTGCGTACACGGGAACAGGGACAGAACCGGAAGAAGACCATGTGACCGCAACCGATATCAACACGCAACAAACTACCTCCCAGGACGAGAATGGATGTGAAGTATCCGTCAAAGAGAGGGAAAGAAGGAGGGTGGAAGAGAAAGAAAGAAAGAAAGAAAGAAAGAAAGAAAGAAAGAAAGAAAGAAAGAAAGAAAGAAAGAAAGAAAGAAAGAAAGAAAGAAAGAAAGAAAGAAAGAAAGAAAAGGACACAGCCTACCAGTTTTTCAGATAAGATGCCCATGGGCAGAGCATCTGTCAATTGACTCCCTGTTTCAGCATCAGTGGAGTTCATGGAAGGAGTTGAGGGAAAAAGTGAGAGGCCAAAGCCCTTGTGTGGAAAGTGGGTGAACTCAAGCAGAAATACCATCGTCAAATGCCACTCAAAGGAACGGCACCCTGCTTCCCGGTTGGCAGGCACTGAAAGCCAGTTCTCCTTGCCGCCAACTGTGAACTTTGACGCTTGATGGTGCCATACCTGTAGTGTGAGTGACAGGAGGTGGCAGAGAAGGTCCTCTTACTCTCAGAGCAACCCCAGAGAGAGCTCAGAAGGAGAAGAACACTGACAGGAATCCCCAAAATGAGAGCTGGCAGCTGTAGCTCCCCTCCCCCCCACACACAGAGGACTCCAGGGAGAAAAGAGGTGTCATCGCATGGGCTTCTTCATTCCTTTTATTGCCAAATGTTCGCGCTGGGCAAAATTCTGAGGATTCCACCCCCCATTGCTCCCCTGACCCAGAATGCACTGGGGCTGGTACCGTTGGGGAGCTCTGAGGAGAAGGGATGTAAGAGAGGAGAGACTTGTAGGCCAGAAATGGGAACGGGAACCCTTTTCAGACTGCTATTTCCAGAGCTTGAAAATGTTGATATGAACGGAAACGGTACAGCGCAAATTTGAGATTAGCTTCCTGAAGTTAATGATTTCAATGTTTATGGGTGGAAATCCTATTGCATAGTAAGTCTTTCTGTGCACACTGATGGCACCATTAGCCATGCACTTTTAACAGACATTAAAAGATTCCTATTCCACTCCCCCCCCAAGGTTTCCAAGGCTCCCTTAGGATGCCTTTTGAGCTGGGGTAGCCTCTTTGCTGACAAAGAACAGGGTGGCATGAAACCACAGTGAACTATAAATTGGAAGACTCACACCAATGTTCCTCAGAGTGACAAAGCTACTTGGATGAGTGGCAATACGTTTTGATCTCAAAGGAAAAGAAGTCCAGTTGCCATGACTTAACTTCCAGATAACCTCACCTGGATGACTGAGAATCTTCACAGACTCATTAACTATTAGCAATGTTTTAGTTAGGTGTTTTTTAAAATCTCCACATCTGCAGCTTGTACAAAGCTGGAGCACTCCTCTCTGGTAACCTGGTATTGTTCTGGAATGGAAGCCTTCAAGGTCCAAATAGTATAACTTGGGGCTTCCTGCATGCCAGATCCCTGCTGTGCTATGGAATTAAGGATGGAATTATGTCCTGCTTAAACAGACAACGGTTCCCGTCACAAGACGGTCCTTTATTTGAAGATTTCCATTTCTGAAGATCTCACTTGTCCAATCCCAGTTCAAAGATCAAGAATCATATGAAGATGCCGGCTTTGAAGCTGCCCATTGGGATTTTAACGTGCAGAAAGTGACCTTGGTAAACTCCTAGGTTAATTGGTCGCAGTTTCCCCCTTTATGGTTGCACATTTCAACTCATAATAATGATCCCTAGATATTCATCGTTGCTAGATGTGCTGATCTTTGCTTGTTTTGTTCTTGCAGGCAAGACTAAAGTATTTTTTTTCTTTACAGAGCAAGATGACAAGAACATGTGTCCTTTTCTTATTTTTTTTCTTTTTGACTTTATTTTTAGTGGGAAAAGTCAACTTTTTTGTTGCACCAAACATTGCACTTTGCCTCACCACCACCACCCATCTTGGATTTCAGGGAGCTTTGTTTGGTCATTAGAAGATTAAACACAGACTTGATTTGATTTTTAAGGAACTATTCTCTGAAAAACTATGTTGTAAAAGCTAAAATAGAGTAGTTGTCGTTGCAGGGAACACACACTTTCCTTCCTCCCTTGCCTGTGATGAGGCTTCCTAGCCTGTGATGGGGGTTGGACTGGATGGCCCTTGAGGTTTCTTCCAACTCTATGATCCTATTAGTCTAGCCTAGGCTGGAAGTCATAATTAGAATAGGTGTATTCAAACCAATGGCACCCACTTACTCCACCAGCACCAACTTTGAACTGCCAAGCTGGAAGGTACCCTATGAATTATCGACTCCAGCCCCTCAGTGTTCTCTATGAGAGCTCAAAACGTACTGTTACCACTGTAGCCTCTGTTTGACTCCCTGTTTCTACCTCTACCCCTCCCCTCTCCCAATCCGCTATAAAACTGATCTCATGGAACATAGCGGGTTGGGAGAAGAGAAAGTATGGTCCCGATTTTATTTATTTATTTATTTATTTATTTATTTAAGTGCTTATATCCTGCTCCATCTTCCCAACGGGAACTCTGGGCGGCTAACAACGCAAAAACTAAAAAGATAAAAGCTAAAAGCTAAAAAATAGCAGGCCACCAGCAAGGGCAGCAGAGGGCAAGATGGCGGCAGACGTTGAGGGATAGGAAGGAAAAGAAAAACTAACTAATAAGGGCACCATAAGCCTCTTTGAAGAGGTAGGTCTTCAAGGCCCTCTTAAAGGCGGGCAGGGACTCCAGCAGGCGCAGCTCAGGAGGCAGATGGTTCCAAAGCGAGGGCCCCACCACAGAGAAGGCGCGGTTCCGCGTACGCGTTTTCCGCGCCTCTCTGGGTGTGGCCACTCTCAAAGAGCGCGCCTGCGACAATCTCGTGGGTCTGGATCAGGATGCCCTCAGGGAGATGCGCTCCGCCAGGTATCCTGGTCCCAAGCCGTGGAGGGCCTTGAAAACCAAGACCAGGACCTTGAACCTGATCCGGAGGACAACGGGCAGCCAATGCAGGCGGACCAGGACTGGGGTGATGTGCTCGAATCTACGAGCACCCACCACCAGCCTGGCCGCCGCATTTTGCACCCGCTGTAACCTCCGGACCAGGGTCAAGGGCAACCCCACGTAGAGGGCATTGCAATAGTCGATCCTCGAGATCACCAGGGCCTGCACAACTGTCCTCAGGGAGGACTCGTCAAGATACTGACGGATCAGGGCGATCCTGCGGAGATGGAAAAAAGCGGCCCTGGAGACTGCCATCACCTGGGCTTCCAGGGAGAGGGCGGAATCCAGGACCACGCCCAGATTCCTGGCCCTGTCTGTAGGCTGGAGGGAAGTACCCCCCAGACTAGGGAGGGGGCCATTGTACCGAGACGAGGGCGCCCCGAAGAACAGAACCTCCGTCTTCTCCGGATTAAGCTTGAGCCGGTTATCTCTGGTCCATTCCAGAACGGCCTCCAGGCACAGATCGAGGGATCGAACCGCCTCCTCAGCAGACGTAGAAAAGGAGATATAGAGCTGCGTGTCATCAGCGTACTGATGACAGCGAACTCCATATCTCCTGATGACCTCCCCCAGCGGCCTCATATAAACATTGAACAGCACGGGGGAGATTGCCGACCCCTGGGGCACCCCACAAGGGAGACAAGACATCCCCCAGCTGTACCCTCTGAGTCCGGCCGCCAAGGAAGGAACGGAGCCAGGCCAAGGCCTGACCACCAATTCCCGCCTCAGCGAGCCGGGCCAGAAGGTTACCGTGGTCGACGGTATCAAAGGCTGCTGAGAGATCAAGGAGGACGAGCAGGGAGGAACTCCCCCTGTCGGCCTCCCTGAGGAGGTCATCCTGCAGAGCGACCAGGGCGGTCTCGGTCCCGTGAAGAGGCCTGAATCCAGACTGGAAGGGGTCCAGGATATGATTTGTCTCCAGGTATGACTGGAGCCGGACGGCAGCCACCCCCTCGACAACCTTGCCCAGGAAGGGAACGATGGCGATCGGACGGAAGTTGGAAAGATCGTCCGTCGCCAAGCCAGGTTTCTTAAGAATGGGTTTTACCACGGTCTCCTTTAAATGGGAAGGAAAACGACCCTCCCGAAAGGAGGCCGTGGCGATGGAAGAAAACCACTCTGGCATGTTCCCCTCGGCAGATTTTAGGAGCCAGGCTGGGCAAGGGTCAAATGGAGTGGCCGCCGGCCGGCAACGAGCCATAGCTCTGGAGGTCTCCGCTAAAGAAACCGGCCCGAACTCGTCCAGGAGGGGAGAATGGAGGGGTGAGGCACTGGAAGACCCAGAGGATGGACTAGAGCAACTGGGGGGCAAATCGGAACGGATGGCCTCAATTTTTGATCTAAAATGGGCTGCAAATTGCTCACTAGTGAAATCACTAGGAGGAGGCCGCAGCTGACTGGGATTGGAGAGGTCTCGAACCACCCGGAATAACTCCGCCTGGCGGCTCGAGGCCTCCCCAATTCTCAGGGAGGCATAAGATCTGCTAGCATCCCTGATCGCGCGAAGATAGCGGCCAGTCAGCTGTTTAAGGGCAGCCCAATTCACTTCCGTCCGGTTCGCCCTCCATATGACCTCTAGTCTCCTACGTTCTTGCTTCATCGACCGCAACTCCTCCGTGAACCACGGGGAGGAGCGGCCTCGACAGCGCAGGAGACGCTTAGGGGCGATCCGGTCTGTCGCCCCGGCGGCACCAACATGCCACCTTTCCACCAGGGCATCAACCGGATCGTCCGCCAGACCGCCAGAGAGCTCCCCGAAGGCCTCCATAAACCTTGGAGGGTCCAGGAGCCTACGGGGGCGAGCCCAGATGTAAGAAGGGCGCTCCCCGCGGGGTGGGGGGGCGATCGACAGGGAAAATTTTAGCAGGTAATGGTCCGACCATGACACGGGCAGGGGCAAAATGTCCCCAACCCCCAGACACGAATCCGACGACGTGGAGGAAAAGACCAGGTCTAGGGTGTGGCCAGCTCTATGGGTGGGGCATAAAACATGCTGAGATAAGTTCATGGAAGTCATGGATTCCATGAATTCCAGAGCCGCACCAGAGAGTTCCCCCTCGGCATGCAAGTTGAGGTCCCCAACCACCAAAAGGCGGGGCGACCTCAACAGAGCAGCCGAGATGAACTCAGCGATCTCTGGAAGGGATTGTGCTGGGTTGCGGGGAGCACGGTACACCAGCACAATGCCAAACTTATCTCGCTGACCCACAGATAGATGGAGGCATTCCACCCCAGAACACACCATCAACGCGGACCTGCTAACGTAAAGGGATTCCCTGAAAACGATGGCCACCCCACCCCCCCTACCCTCCGATCTGCCTGCCCACTGAACCTGAAACCCGGGTGGGCAAAGGAGAGAGAGGGAGGCCCCGCCCTCCGCGCCCATCCAAGTCTCGGTGATACACGCCAGGTCGGCGTGCTCATCCAGGATAGAATCGAGGATGAGCGGGGTCTTATTATGCACCGACCTGGCGTTAATCAGCAGGCAGGTCAGATCGGAGGCACTGGCGGGATGGCACCCAGGTAGATGGCGGTGGACGAGGGGATCAGAATGGGGGACTGGCCTTAAAAGAAGCCTAGTTCTTCTTTTATAGGTTTCCTATCTAGATATGTTCATCTTATGAGCCAATCAGACCAGGGGACAAGCGGTCAAGCTGACTATAAGAAGGTCTCTTGCACTAGCTGTATTCAGACCGATGAAGCTGTTTGGATGAACAGCGAAACGTTTCTATCTCTCTCTCAAAAAAAAAAAAAAAAAAAAAAAAAGAAGTCCAGTAGCCATGACTCAACTCCCAGTTAAAGGAACCTGGATGACTGAGAATCTTCACAGACGTATAGATATGATATTATTTTTTCTGCAGGAAACCTGGTCTTTAAAGGAACCTAGTATTGCCAGTTTTGTTTCCTACCACCTACCTGCTTTTAAAACTAATAAGATGGGTCGCTACTGATCTGGCCTAAGTTGCCTGGTGAAGCCTTCCTCTTATTTTGTCATGTCTCCTTTCACTATTCAGTCCCTCTACAGTATGTCCAATTTTTTTTTTATTTAAAAGCAGCTAGTCTCATATCCTTACGTTGAATGTACATCCTTCCCCTTGGTTCTTCTTCCACAGAACACTGGACAGAAGTAAAGAGCATTGTCAAACAAGTGCTGGTGTCATACCCTTCTATTTCCTTCCTTATTGCAGGTGATAGATTAGGTGCAAACAACTCATCTCGCAAAATTTATGAATTGGGATAAAGAGATGATCCCTCCCACTTTCCTGGGTGCCAGGAAGTCCAAGGCCACAGTAATTAATGAGAATGCACTTTCAACAGTTGACCTATGTTCTAGTTATGACCTTTATATTTTGAACAGTTCCCTGGGAGTGCTACATCAGGTTACTTCACCTTTATTTCCCCTTTGGGGTCAAGTGTGGTTGATTATATTCTAATTTCCTCCGATCTCCTCATAAAGATTTCTGATTTTGTGATCAGTCCCTGTACTGATAGTGATCATTTTCCAGTGCAGGTGTCAATACTGAACTCCCTCAAGGAAACTGTCACTGGGGAGCTCTCTTTACATCTTTTCTTGTGCCCCAAGTGGATGCCAAGATCCTTACTGGTCTTTGAACAATGGTCCAGATTATCAGAAACTGAGCACCAATGTTGAATTATTCAATCAACTAATCCTTCTGAAGCTGCTATTCAAGCATATTCCTTGATTATCCAAAGTTTAACTCAGATGCTCAGCTCTACTCGGCCCTCAAGGTAACAACAGCCCAGCCTCCTGGTTTTATATGGAATACCGGATTGAGAAACATAAGGTGAGACACTTGTTTCATCTTCTCCGGACCCAATCTTCTCCTGAGCTACTGGCCCTTTACTTCACAACTAGGAAGACCTCGAAGAGAAGTGACATAATTTTGCTCTGAATAAATGGTCCAGGCTGCTTGAAGCCATTTCTTCTAAGAACAGCAGGGTCTTTTGGCAATTGGTCTCCCACCCTAACCCAGTTCCCTCCCCAACTGATTTTTCCCCCTCCCATTTCTCCCACTGCTTGGATAAAACACTATACCAATTTTTTTGCTGCCTCAGATTTTGTTTTTACATCCACTCATTTGACCTCTGACCTCTCTTCCTGGCTCTTAGTTCTGGGAGATGAAATTCTAGAATTAATAAGTATCCTGAAACTTGGCAAAGTTCCGGGACCTGACAGGGTCCTATGTGAACTTTTAATTAATGACTCTAGTTGGTGGGTAGCTCCCTTGGCTAATTTATTCACCTTGATTGATCAAACTGGAACCTTACCCAACTCTTGGCTTTCCGCAATTCTAGTCCCAATTTTTAAAAAAGATGATCCTAGTTCCCCAACTAATTACAGACCGATTAGTCTCCTTTCTACAATAGGGAAGCTTTATGCCAGGCACTTAGTAAAACATCTAATAGATTGGGCCCAGGAAAAGTGCCTCCCCAGTAATTCCATCTGGGATCCTCTACTTACATCATGCACTCATATTAGCCTTTCTTGCTGAAAAATACTCAGTCCACTTTAAGGGTAAACTCTATGCAGCCTTTATTGATTTGCAGGGTGCCTTTGACTCAATTAATAAAGAACTTCTATGGAACAAATTAGCTTCCTGGGAAATTGATCCTTGTTTGCTCTTTTTAATTAGAAAACTTCACTCTTTTAATTCTTGCCGGGTATGGACTAGTCATAGTGGCACCCTTTCAGATAGGATTCCAATAGCTAAAGGTATGCATCTGGGCAGTATATTAGTCCCATTGTTATTTAACCTTTTTCTAGCTGTCTTAAGTCCCCATTGATCCCAATATGAAAAGTTTGCCTCTTGCCTGAACTCCCCACTACCCATACTGCTTTATGCCAATGACTCGGACTTTCTATTTCCAGAACAGGGCTGGGACACCTTCTGACTGCATTTCAAGCCTACTGTGCATCCAATGATCTGACAATTCAGAGAAAACTATAATATTGGTTTTCTCAAAATCCTGGAACCCAGTACCCTGGAGTATTGATAACAGCCCAATTGAACAAGTTAAATTGTTTAAATATTTAGGGGTAATTTTCCACCATTGACTTGACTGGACTGTACATAGAATTTCAGCAATGTCACTAACAGCACTTAACCTAAATGCACTCTCCTGCTTTCATTATAATAGCAGCAACCAGTATATCCCTGCAGTTTCACAGATAAAGACTATGAGCCAATTTCTGTATGGTATTCCAATTTGCATCAAAACAGCCAATGCAAAAGTAGACCTGGTTATGGTCTCCTTTTTAAGACACATTTTAGGCATCCCTAATATTATTAAACTATCAACTATGACCCTTGAGTTGGGTATCCACTTACCTTCGACCACGGCATGGTATTTGGCTTTCAAATACTGGTTAGGCCTTTACTATTTATTTATTTATTTATTTATTTATTATTCACACTTGTATACCGCCCTATT